>LPNX010895874.1:203269-297715 GCA_001517045.1 Pseudotsuga menziesii | reverse complement strand
TGGTGTAACATTAACTACTACTAATAGTTTGAGATTTTGAATGCAGATGAGAAGAGTGTTGGGGCAGTAGAAAAATTCAAAATTGACAACATTGGTCTAGATGAACACGAGATCCAGTTCTGGCCCCAAGGTATGATTTCGTAAACTTGTTGTAGTTTGAATGCTTGCATGCTTATTTTCTTGTTCAAATTAATGTGGGTAACACATGGAAATGTGGAAGACATGAAGGAGATGATTAAAACCAGCAGTGAAGCAGCATGGGAAAAGTTCTTTGGGTTTTTACATGTTGGGATACCCTTGTAAATGTTGGATAATCCTCTAGACATTCTTTGCTGCGTAAAAAATAATATTACATGTTGGGATACCCTTGGAAATGTTGGATAATCTTCTAGACATTCTTTGTAGTGTAAAATAATATAAATAGGGAGAAAATGTTGTTTGTAGTCTTCATAATGGGTAAAGCTCTGGAATATGTGATGAAAAACTTGAAATGTCCATAGGCATAGGTAGTACATGAGTACAATTATTATTATTATCATCATTTTTAGGAGAGATTACAGAAGAAAACTCAGATGGTTAATTATGATCTGAAATCTTGAAATATATGTCTACTAAATGGATGTACAAAACCTTGTAAAACACAACGCTTGTAGTTACTTGAACATGGTCGGCCTGAGAGAAAGGATATTTATTCTTGGAAATGCATTTAAAACTTAATATTTCTCATTGTCAGGTGTCCCTTGGTTTCTATTTTTCCTTTATTTTATTTTGTACAAATCAATGCATAATACAATTCTGATTTTCATTTATCAATTTGGCATGCCCTTTTCATGTGTAATTCAGTCGTAGATGAACTTTTCGAATCGAGGCTAAATGTACTAGAAGGCTGGTATGAAGAATTGCTCAAGTTCTCATCTTCTATATTGTTATATTGTTGTACTATTTAGCATCATATATTAAGGAGGTTCAATTATGTTAATAGCCTCCCTGAAACCTAGTCAGTCATTCAAATTAGTTATCTTTCCTATGAAGTTTAAATTATGTATCTTTTCTTTGAAGGTACTTGCTATAATTAAATGAACTAGGTGACGAGTATAAGCTAAATAGGTAGCTTGATAGTGCAGGTCATAACTGCAAAAGGATATGTAGATGCATGCCTACTCTCTTAGTGCTTTGTCCATTGTTTCCAATAAATGAAGGAAGGTGTGGGCATGCAAAAAAATCTTTGGTCTCTGTTGCTCTTTTGAGATTTGAAAAAAAGATGTTAAAATCTGTTAATTCATTTGTCGAATCACTAAGCAAGTAATAATCTAATCACTTAGAAAATAATCAAATATGATCATTTAGTGGGGGAGACTTGAATCTCAAGCTCTAAAATATTCTTCCATCCATCTAGGGATAAGAAGATTGCCTCCACTAAAAGTCATGTGAGAATTAATGTTTCTTTAGTGCCCAAGAGATGAGATTTAGGTTGTGTTTAATTTTTTTACAAGCTGCCATTATCGACTTATGTAAGATTCTATTTTCTAGTTTTACTAGTGTTCAATGGGTCAACTAATGTGTATGAGAAATTCGGTAGGTCCATTCCTTCTGAACCCCAGTGCAAGGTTAATCCCTCATCAGATGTTGAACACAATAAACATTAGTACTAAAAGTTTTGTTGAATGATTTGTTCAATAATATTTCATGGACTTGATGCGCTTTATAGAGATGCTAAAAGGTTTTGTTATGCTTCCAACTCTAAAAAACCCTGTAATTGCAAAAATTACAGAGGCATCACTGGGTTATTATTTTGAAATTTTGAAAAGGATCTTCAACTTTCTTTAAACGTGTCCTTTTTATTGGGTACCTACATATTAAAAACATGCAAATCACAACCTGTCAACCATGGACTAGTTGTTATTACCAACTCCACAAATCATCTTTTCTAACTACCTAACATCTCTCGGTTTAAGGAAATTCTCACTAATATAAACCCTACTTTTTAGTCTTATGAATGCATATTTTTTCCATCCAATTGAATTTAGAAAAACGTTGATATATATGTGTGATGGAGTTTCATATTGACCTCAACATATGCCTCTTTGGATCAAATATTCCACAACTTACATACCTTCACATCTACACTCAAAGTATGTTGTAGATCTCTTTACTTTTAGAATTCAGGAGGCAATGTCTGGCATTCCTCTCACCATGAACATCCCTAGTTTCTAAATTTGGGAAGAAACAACCATATTTGATGTTAATGAAGGGGAAGAAGCAACCCTACTTCACCATGTTGGGAACCTTTCTGCATTTCTCCACCATAAAACAACCTTGGTCCTCCAATCTGCACTCATTTTAGACTATAAATTAGTAGTAACAATCCATAATATTTGAATATGGGTTGAATATTAGGGTTGAAATACATTTCTAGACATCTTTCATTCCTAAAAGGTGATGAACAACAACATAAAACTATCTTTGGTGAGTTCTGGGCCAATTTTGATAGTTAAAACTCCAATTTTGGGCATGCGAAGACATGGTAGGAGTATTCAATTCTAATTTACAAACTATTTGGATGGGTAAGAGTCCACAATTCTCATTTACCAACTATTTGGAGGGGTTTTGAGTGCATTGTGTGCCCTAGAACAACAATATACAAATTTCAATAGGATTTTGAAGTAGGAAAGGTGCCAAAAGTAGAAACAATAGTCATAAAAGCCTTAAAAAATCCATGTTTGATGTGCATTAAGGATTCATGTGTATGAAATCAAATCCCTATAGGGGGGTGATTTACCTTTGTGACCATTCATGCCTTGTTTGGAGTATCCTTAAACTTTATTAGAGCACTCATGACATGTTTGGATAGGTTTGCATGGAAGCTTTTTAAGCAATTGTTGTAGCAGCCTTTGGATCCTTCATTCAACTTGAATCCTTGAATCATTAGACAAGTGGAATCCAACAAAGCGTTTGATCCATATATTTATGGCATTTAACCTAATAAAGATGCATAAAACCTATTTGTTTTGGATTTGAGGATAATTCCATGATTTTCAATTGATATTGCATCCAATTATTATGTTCATTTTGCGACTTGATAAAGTGTTATTGGAATCCCATATTTTGGAGATAGTATGAAATTAATAGCCTTTCGTTAGAATCAATAATGAGTTTTTTTTTTACATGGATCTTGACTAGTTGAGTGCCAAATGAGGCAAATATTTGGTCCTTGACATTGATCCAGGATAGAAAGAAAACACAAATTCCACCTTGAACAATACAAAAGCAGAAGGCTGAACGCATTAGCAAATTTATCAAAATATTTTCTATGAGTTAGTATTCACCCCTTTGTTTATTTCATCTTTGACTGAATTCTATTTTCTTATACCTCTAACTAAGACTATCAAGAATTACTTGTAAAATTTCTTTTTTGATGTATATTTCATAGGTTTAGAATCCTAGGCCTATGATGCTACGTTGGAATACTTACTTAACCTGTTTGCTTTCCTGAATATGTTTGCAGCCCAAAATGTAGTCGAAACCACTAAAAGAAGGAATTGAATCAATGTTATTTTGGAATGCACTTGGCAGTAAAAAGTATTACTTAAGTCAAAGGTTCCAATTAAGGATGTTAGTAAAGATCCTCAATTGTTCACAAGTAGTGTTTCTAAAGGTTTGATATATATCTTTCAAGATAAATATATTCTACTTCAAGTATGTGCTGGTTTAAGTCCAATATATCCTTAGTTTTACAAAAGCTTATAATAATAGTCTATGTTTAAAAACTTATATGATAATTTGATAGTAACCTTGTTTTATTGTTTATATTTTATAAAAGAGGGCTTGGATGTACGACAATAACTGCTTTAACTCAAAGTGATTCATGTTTGTATTTTGTTCTACATGTTTAACTTGAGATGAAATGAGAATTATGTGGGTAAATATTTTACTTTCATTTTATTGCAGTAATTGCATTTGAATTTCAATCATTCTTTAACTGTATGTAACCTAGATAGTCAACTTCACTTTAGATTATTTAATGACTGAAGATGTGATAATTTTTTTATTGACAATAGTAAATCTATGTTTGGGTTGGCCAACAGGTTGACATGAAAGATAAACAATAGGTTCTAAATATTGGCCAAGTAGTAACTAAATTTCTGATCTCTTGAATTTTGTTTTGAGTAATTACATATTATAGCCATTTTCATCATTCTAACACTGTCTGTGTCTTAGCATATATTTCTAGAAAATGATGTGCTACTTGAAAATCTATCTTTGGAAACTCCTATATTTGTTATATTGGAGGGGAGTGAGCTAGTTTTTTCACAGGTTTATTCTCGTGGGATTCATCAAAATCAACAGTAAGATTTTAAAATTTGAACTTTTAGATGAAATTTTCTAATGGGTGCTTAAGGTGCAAATAAAGTTGCATGTTATCTTGAATTCCCTTGTTGCATTTTCTTTTATTCTTTTATTCTACTACCTCATTTTGGTACACTTTGATTGTAAGTTGTAATATATAGTGTAATTCTCTCAATCGTAAACATTAATTTCATGGTTGATAGTCAAATATCTCTCGAGTACTCTGTATTTAGGCTCTAGTCACAAGGTATTAAGAGGGTTCAGTTTAAATGAGATGAATAGTTTTGATGGTGTTGTTACAACATGACAATACCAACCTAAGATGGTTGTTTTTAGATTGTAGGAAATTTGAGTCGATCGATTGACCAATCCAAGCCCTAAGCTTTGATTGAACACTTGGCATTGACCAAGTCCACCTCTTTTCTTCAAATTCTTATATGGAACATATGGAACTATCTACTAATTTTGAGATGAATGAGTATTATAACTTCAATCTCGATGAACTACATATGAATGAGTTAAATAAGTTTCTTGTGCTCATTGCTTTAAAAAAAATTCTAAAAAATACAAACATTCTTCTTTTATAAGAAGTTGTAGGGTGCTAGCTCAATGGTAGAGCATCTACATTCTATAATGCAGAGTATTGGAAAAATATTGACATAATGATATTTTTAATTGATTTATGAGCAAGGGTTTAATAAAAGAGTTTTATTAATATACAATTTTTTATTATTATTAATATATAGTACCCCGTCAGTTATCCAACGACCTTTGCTTAGCAGCTGTTGCCATATTTCATGTCAATTCGACGACGCTGCTGTGGCTCCGACGGTAGATTGTCATCGCATTTTCGACATCCTGGGGCCCTCGTCCGACCACGGGGGCTTCACTTAGTGAACCTATAACATAGCACCTACGATTGCGGGATATTAAAGAATACCCTTAATTTCGAGAAATATTGACCCAAACTCTTTTTGTTGAAACCCCCTCCCAACACTTAAAACCTCCTCCCCACCCCTTTTTATACCTCAATCCTTATAAACCACCCTAACCACCCCCACCTTAAACCCCTCATTCCCCCAATACTTGCAATATATTGGTTCGATTTTTTATAATTTTAAAACCCACAATATGAACTAACATGATAGGATATTCATCAACAAGTGAAGCTCCTGTGCATTCGACAACCTTGCCATAGGAAATTCGACGACCTTCACATAGGAAATTCGACGGCCTTGCCGTTGGAAATTCGATGGCCTTACCGTAGGAAATTCGAAGGCCTTGCCATAGGAAATTCAATTGCCTTGGCTTGTCATCGAATATTCGATGTTATGCCATCGATGACAAAAAAAATTGAGGTTGTCGAATACCCGACAGGTTATTGTCGAATTTCAGACATGCCAGCTGTCGGATTTTGGGCTCAAATTTTGTTGTGCCATACCTAGTTGCGAGAACCCTGCAATGTATTAACCATGGCCTTAAATCGCTGCAAAAACTTCTTTCAGCTTGTCTGTACTGGTCATAAATAGTTGCAAAACTGTCCTTCATCCTCTGCTGGTTTGTCCTTCTGTAGTCTTCCTTGACTTCCGCCTGTCTAGCTTTAACTTCCATACCTGCCTCTTCCTCCAACTCCGAATGTTCCTTCTTCGTCGCTAAATCCCCATCACAACTTCTTTCCATCCTTATCCTGCTTTCCTCCATCGCACGCATGTTTTTCCTTCTTGTGCTGATTCCTTCATTTTCTTCTTGACTTGTTTTTACCCTGTCACGTGCACACTTTGCCTCCTTTGCTTGCGCGGTTGATTTATCCGTGTATATTTTTCCTTATTTTCCTAGCTCTTTCCCTGGCCCAACACCAGTTCATGCATTTTTCTGTCTCAAAGCTCATCCACCATTCCATCTATCACCTTCTCTCCATGCACGTCAATATTCCCAGCTCCACATCCATCCCGCCTGCTCTGACTGCATCGTGACCTCCACCACCCCTGCATTCACCTGTTCCCTCTACCCATTAGTGCATCCATTTTTGATCTGTGTGCTGGTGCCTTTGTGTACATCAAAAATACTCAGCTCCCTTCCTTTAGTCCTCCAAATTCCCTCGCTTGTGGTCCATCTCGCATTCTTCCATCCTTTTTTTCTTACGTGCCCCACCTCACACCTCTTCCCTTCACCCTACCTCTACCCTAAACCTTATGCCTTCTCATCCTCTCCTGCTTGCTCCAATGTGCCTTATCTTCCCGTGCTATCTCTCTACCCTATCCATGCTACCCCCACTACCTCATCTCCTTTGCAACCGCCGCTCCTCATCCATCGCCACCTTCCTACTCCATCTGCTACCCGCTGTTTACACTTATTCTGCTGCTCCCACCCGCCTGTCCCACCTCCCCTCCTGGCGCTCTCCTCCCATACTCATATTTCCACCTTCTTCACCCATGGTCGCCACCAACTCCACGTATTCTATTAAGTCCACAACTTGTTAACGTTTATTTTAATAATAATATTTATTAATATTATTATTAATTAAAAAAAATTATATAATAATAATAATAATAATAATTATAATTACTTAAAAAAATCATTGCGAGTTGACATCATACAATGAATAAAAATAAATCCACATCAGCACCAAGAAGATTCACGTAATCACCATATCAATGGGTGACTTAAACGCTCGGATCGATCAAATTGAATGAGAATATTAACAAGAACTACAACGGACTCCACACAAATATCATACAAAACGGTGATGCTTTGAAATCAAGTTGGACAAAAATCACGTCGCGAATAGAGAATACCACCCTCACTCTACAGGAAGGCCAAAAAAAAATCATGAATTTTTAACCGCCATCTTGGACAGATTACAAATATCAAATGATCCACAACCAAACTCTCCTAGAAAACCATAGCAGTTGGATCCTCTATTCAACATGTCGTACTTAGCCTCATATACACAAGGACACCAAATATGAGTGAAATTCAAGTTACCCAAATACGACGGGGATGAACAACAGTGCATAGCATGGATTATCAAAGCTGAGGAATACCTAGACATCCACAAATTCCATTACGAAGGTGAGAAAATTAAATATTCATCCATGCATATATAAGGCAAAGCTTACCACTGGTACTTATGGTGGAAGAATACTACAAGAATATGTTCTCAAAATTGGGTTAGATTCAAGAACGAACTCATCAAAAGATTTTAGGGATTTGAAAAAAAGACTTCTTTGCCAAAACACAAGGTTACAAAAAAAACCCAGTGTCGATGTGTACACCTGTGAGTGGGAAGCACTGCCAACTTGAGTTCCAGAGTTAACCGATGCCAAACGACTACAGACCTACATACATGGTCTAAAACAACACATCCTTGATGAACTAGAGTTACATAACATCTCTACCATGGAGGAAGCATGACGTAAATCTAGGATTATTGAAATCAAATCTATTCATACAAATTTCGACAAAGATGACTCCAAAAAGAACCCCCTCCAATCAAAATACACAAGAAATCCAAGATATACACTGCCTCGACTTAGGGAAGGAATGAAGCCCAGTTTAGAGGCCTAGAGAATAAAGAAAGGGAAATGTAAGTTCTGTGGAGACAAATTGGATCCTAAGCACATATGCTTACAAAGGAAATTGTATTCCTGTGAAGCAAAAGAAGCAGAGTTGGAAGTCGAGGAACCAATTGAGAACGATGCGAATAGTCAACAAGACAACCAAACATAAATCAAGGAGGAAACCCAAAAAATATTATTAGCCACTATTACCAGAATCTCCAAACTACAAACATTGAAGCTTAAAGGACATATAAAAAAGAATAACATCACAGTGTTGAGTTTAGTTGTCATTGATGTCAAAGAAGTTCATTAATGTCAAAGGAAGTGATGATGTGGATGTTGAGTATAGTCATTGATGTCAAAGGTTTTAGTAATAACAAAGGGATAACCAGAAGCATGGTTGATTGATTTCGTGTCTGAGAATATAGTCAAATGGATATCAGTAAGGCCTATAGGAGTTAGAGAGGTAAAAGAGGCCAATCAAAGATGTAT
The DNA here is from genome assembly GCA_001517045.1 of Pseudotsuga menziesii. NCBI lineage: Eukaryota > Viridiplantae > Streptophyta > Pinopsida > Pinales > Pinaceae > Pseudotsuga > Pseudotsuga menziesii. The sequence continues at coordinate 289,316 of LPNX010895874.1, read as the reverse complement.
CAGGCCTATGGAGATTAGAACGCATGGATTCTAAGAGGGAAAAAAGACAAAGAACGATTGATCGATTCTCTGATCACTCGACACTACAGAGAATAGGATGAATGATAATTGGTCCATCACTGTAAGGATCGATGATGAAATAGTAGGCCTAAGTCTATGCAGGTATTGATGGTTGAGATCGTGGTGAGAGACAATCCACGACTATTGTTGAATTTCGCAAGTTAGAGTTGTGAATGAGATAAATTGATAATCCTCATTCATATTCTTGAGGGTTGTGTGGTGGAGATCTAAAGGGGCTCTAGATCAACAACCCAAATGAATTTTGCTCAGAAACAAGCGAGGAAGATAAATAAGGGTCGGGCAGCTCAGGGATGATTTTAAGGAACCATACTTATTTAAAAGTGTAAAAATGTTGGCAAATCTTACCAATTCTTAAAACACCAACTATAAAATGTTTGGTGATATTTTTCAAAACATATTTTAATTTCCAAGGATTTTATATCATTTATATAATAATTTGGTGATATTTAGGGTGAAAATATTTTACCCCATCAAAATTGGGTGGAATAGGGCTTCAAAAAGTGCAAAATGGTGAATCTTTTTTTGGAGAAAAATATGGAAAAATAGCCCATGGGATAAAATTCGCCCCTAAAATCATCCCTGGGCTTACGAAATCAGAAGTGATTGTGGAAAGGCACATTTATGATCGAATACAGAGGTTGATCATGGAAACCAATCAACGATGGTCAGTGATTCATCTAGGAGAACTAGCGCGGGAAAATAAAATCTTGGTGTGCATGAAATTTTAATGAAATCTGGCTTGTGTTATTTGAAGTCCACCGACGATTAGCAATAATCCAACTGATTCAAATAGCAAGGTGGTTAACAACACCAGTTGGATGTAGCAATTTAATTTTATCTGGTCTATAGTATTTGGAGTCCACCATCGATAAGGGTGGATCAAGATATAACGGTCTTAAACAATTCCATTGTTTCAACTAGCAGTGGAGTTACAAGCATAGGCTCGACACAAAATTCAACGGTTAGGATTGAATTTGCAAGGAAATCTACGGTGGGAATGATTCCCACATAAAGAAGAGGGGAGATCCATAAATCTGCATTAGATCCCAGATCAATGGCCAAGAGAAACAATGGTTCATAAGAAAAGAGGAAGGCGGAAAGCGAAAAATGAGAAATCAAGGTCTAGAATAATATGGTGTTCCGCTACCCAAAATATGAAAAATCGACCGTCCAGAAAACATCCACATGAGATCGACGGTGCAAAAATATTGGTTTAGAAAGCAGAAGGTAGATAATTGTGAAAATTTTGTTTGAGTTTCTTGAGAACCCGCTTTCCACAACCCGCGCCTTGGAGATCGACGATCACAAAGAGCTCAAAGGAGATCAACGATGCGGAATGGTTGGTGTGGAAAAAACTACAGAAATATTGAAATGACAATTTGGAAAAGTCACAGTTCCACAACCCATAGTTTGGGAGATCTACGGTCAAGAAAAATCCTGATATAAAATCAGCGGCTCAAGATAGTTGCGGAAATGGAGAATGCCGAAGGTCACGACTGTTAGATTCATGAAGAGGTGTGATCAATGAAATGGCGCAATGGTGAAGAGATGCATCCATAGGAACTGTGAAGGTATTTATTGATAAAATAATTGAAGGAAATAATTTGTCTCTGTGATTGAGAATGACAAAGTCCAAGAAGTGAATAACATACTAATAAAAATTAGTCAAGGGTGGTAAGGTGGCGCTAGGGAAGGATATAAGTATGCAAAGGGTGTCGTAGCATCCTTGTCTATTGGAACAGGAAGAAAATAGGTTGTTGTAGCATCCTTGTATGTTGCAGCAGGCATAAACCCAGGGTTTTGGAGCATCCTTGTCTATTGTAGCAGGAAGAAACTCAGGGTGTTGTTGCATCCTTTCCGTAGCAACAAATAAGGAAATTTTGTAGATTCATCTTTTTAATGAGTTTGGATTGGTGGTTTTCTCTTTGAAGTTTCCACAATAAATTTTTGTTTCTTAACCTGTTTGATTCATTTTGTGTTTTTATTTTAAAAGAAAAAGACAATATTGATTCACCCCCCCTCTCTCAGTATTGTGGGATAATACAACAATTGGTATCATAGCAGGTTCCTTCACCATATTTTAACCACTGGAAGGAATATCCTATTTAAAAACCACTATGGATCAACAAGAAGGTTTAGCATACTGGAGTATGAGAATGAAGTGCCATCTGATGTCTCTTGGATGGATGATTTGGGAAGAAACTGAAAAGGAGTATAAAATAGAAGACCAAGCACCTACAAACATTGTGGAACTAGCCCAATATGAAGGTAATTCCAAATCCCTAAATGCAATACTAAGTGTATTGGCAAACTCTGTATTTACAAAGGTTATGTAATGCAAGACTGCCAAACAAGACTGGGATAAGTTAAAGATTATCTATGAAGGGGCATCTAAAGTCAAAGAATCCAAGCTTCAAACATAGAAAGGGAATTTTGAGAGCCTTAAAATTAAAGAAGAAGGAAATATTGGGGAATACCTTCTAAGAGTAGATGAGGTTGTCAATGCTATTAGAGTTCTCAGAGAAAAATTAAAAGAAAGAGAAGTGGTTAGCAAGGTACTAAGATCATTGCCAATGAAGTATGACTCAAAAGTATCCACCTTAGAAGAACGAGATGATCTTGACCTTGTAATAGTAGATGAACTACATGGAATCCTCACTACATATGAGATGAGAACGAGACTAAATGAATCCTCAAGAAAACAAGAAGCATTTAAAGCCTCATCCAAAAACCAATCAAAGAACCTAGATGTTGAGGAATCTCTTTTTATTAAAGAACTTGAGAAAGGTACTGGAAAATATAAAGGAAAGTTACCTTTGAAATGTTTTAACTGTGGAAGAATTGGACATTTTGCTTCAAAAGGTACTTACCCTAAACAAGATGATAGTGATGAGAGAGAAACTTCAAAGTTCAAAAAGGGTAAAACAGGAAACAAGAAGAAGTCCTATGAGAAAAGAAAATTGTTTACACCATGGAAGATAGTGAAGATGAAAATACAAGTGATGATGAAGAAAATGAGATTCTATTCATGGGTCTAGATACTCAAGCTTCAAATAGTGATTCAGATGTAGAAGGAGAAGTAGACTTAAGATCTGAACTTGCTAGCGCTCTTGAAGAACTTGAGAAATGCAGGGAAAAGACCAAACAATCAAGTCATATCATTAGTGAGTTGGAAGCTCAACTTCTAGATGCCAAAAGGATTGAGGAGGATCTAAACCTACAACTCAAAAGAAGAATACACGAATCTGAGAGACTTGGAGAAGAGATCATATAATTCAAGAAAAAACTTGATGAATGATCTGTAAAATCAAAGTTTAGAATAGCTCAAAGATTCTAGATGACATACTGAATAGACAAAGAGAATCAAGTGATATATCTAGCTTGGGTTTTAACAAAGAAAAGAAACCAGAATGTTTCTCTTTCACTAATCAAGGAGGAAACAAGAAAATCTGTGCTGAAGCACTAAAACGACCAGTTAAAAAGGAAGAGAGCAAGAAAGCTGCCCTAAACTCTCAAGATAGAAACATAAATAATATAGCGCCTAAGAGACCAAATAGATATCTACAGATTTTTTTAGGTCACTGTTACTCTTGTAATAAATTTGGTCATAAAGCCTTAAATTGCAGAGCTTATGGGAAGGCTCTTGAATACAAGAAGCAGTCACCAAGTAATAAACCCAAAAGGAAATTGTAACCTTTTTACACTTCTTCAAAAATATGACATAGAGTGTTACAAATGTAATAACCATGGACATATGGCAAGCGATTGTAAACTGATGACTCCTACAAGGAATATTGTTGCAATTAAGTCTCAAGACACAAAACAAAAGAAGTATTGAAGGGAAAATGAAGAAAATGAAAGTTCCATGATTTCTCTATGTGCAACATAAACCCAAAACCTATGGCACTTGGACAGTGGGTGATCAAAACATATGACTCGTGACTAAAACAAATTCATAACACTAAAAGATAATAAGGGTAAAGTCACTTTTGGAGACAATTTGTCTTCCAAGATAATTGGCAAAGGAACAGTTGTTTTCAATAACAAGATCAAAGCATAAAATGTATTACTAGTATAAAAACTCAAGCCTAATCTCCTTAGTGTAAGTCAAACATGTGATCAAGGACACATCTGTATTTTTTATTCAGAAAAATGTGAAATCAAGAAAAAGGACCCAGGAAGGGTTGTTGGCACTGTTATAAGAAATTCAAACAATGTATACATCCTAGAAAATGAATATCAATTTTACTTAAGTATGGTTGATGAAAGTTGGTTATGGAACAGAAGGTTGGGACACTTAAATTTTGACAATCTTGTCAAAATAAGTAAGAAGGAAGCTGCAAGAGACTTTCCTAAAATTGTAAAACCTCTAAACTAAGTTTTCAAACATTATCAACATGGGAAGAAAACTAGAGCCAATTTAAAAAAAAAGAACATATGAGTTCACATCCTTTGGAAATAGTGCACATAGATCTCTGTGTACCAACAAGAACTAAAATCCTTCAAGGGGAATATTATTTCATGTTGCTCATTAATGATTACACAAGGATGACTTGGGTGACATTTCTAAAGGAAAAATCAGAAGCTTTTGAGATATTCAAAATCTTCAAGGAAATGGTTGAAAACGATACATATATGAAAATCAAATGTCTTAGATCCGACAATGGGGGAGAGTTTACTTAAAATGAGTTCAATGACTCTTGTGAGACACATGGAATTAAGAGACAATTTTCAGCTGAAAAGACTCCTTAGCAGAATGGTGTTGTTGAAAGGAAAAATAGAACAGTCCAAGATGCTTCTAGAACAATGCTTAATGCAGAAAAGCTGTCAGATGCATATTGGAGAGAAGCTGTATACATAGTTGTCTATATACTTAATAGAGGACATCTGAGAGTGAATAAGGATAATACCCCTTATGAAATATGGTATGAAAGACCAATCTCAGCCAAATATTTCAAAGTATTTGGCAGTAATTGTTACATTAAAAGGAACGAGGACGACCTTGGCAAGTTTAACTCTAGGACTGAGGAAGGAATGTTTCTAGGATATTCATCCACAAAAAAGGCGTATAGATGTTACAATAAAAGGTTACACAAGATTGTAGAAAGTGAAGATGTGAGAATAGATGATATAAAACCAAGAAGAGTAAGAATTCATGATAGTATTGAAAATACAAATGATGAATAAAAGGAATACTTGATGAAGAAGAAGGAATGGAAAAGCACTCATGATGAAGAAGAAGGAATGGAAAAGGAAGATACACAAAAAAGTGAAGAAGACTCCCCAAGACCTGATACAAAAACTCCATATAGAAGGATACAAAAGAATCACCCCGAGACACATATCTTAGGTGATAAAAATGCTGGAGTTAGTACAAGGAGACAACTAAAATTTAATGAACAAGCCCTACTCTCAATAGTGGAACCTAAGGATTTTACAGAAGCCAGAAAAATTAAAGAATGGGTCAAATCCATGAATGAAGAATTAGATCAGATTCAGAAAAACAAGACTTGGGAACTTGTCCCAAGACCTAAATATAAGGATGTTATAGGGACCAAATGGGTTTTCAAGAACAAATTCAATCAGGATGGTCAAGTGATAAGGAACAAGGAAAGATTAGTATATAAAGGGTATGCACAATTAGAATAGATTGATTTTGAAGAAAGTTATGCTCTTGTGGAAAGACTTGAAGCAATTGAAATGTTTCTAGCACTCTCAAGACATAAAAATTGTAAAGTGTATCAAATGGATGTCAAGTATGCATTTTTGAATGGAAAAATAGAAGAAGAGGTTTATATTGAACAACCTAAAGGTTTCCTATTATTAGAAAACAAAGACTATGTTTGAAAGCTGAAAAATTGACTCTATGGTCTCAAACAAGCTTCAAGGGCCTGGTTTTCAAGGCTAGACAATTATTTAAAACAACACGGATTTAAGAGATGGGCCACTGAAAGTAATCTCTACTTAAAAATCGAAGATGAAAATATGATCATTGTTGTTGTTTATGTAGATGACATCATATTTGGAAGCAATTTAGAAATACTAAGTGTAAAATTTGCTTCTGAAATGAAGAAGGAATTCGAAATGTCAATGTTGGGTGAACTAACATTCTTCTTGAGATTACAAGTTTATCAAATAGACAACATAATCTTTATCTCTCAAAATAAGTACATCAAAGACAGGCTTAAAATATTTAAGATGGAATATTCCAAACCTATTAGTACTCCTATGATCACAGGTTGTAAATTAAGTAAGGACGATGAGTCTCTAGAAGTGGATCATACAATGTACAGATCCATGATAGGTAGCCTGCTGTATGTGACAACTACAAGACCATATGTGATGCAAGTTGTAGGTTTGGTTGCTAGGTTCTAGTAAATCCACAAAGAAATGCATGTAACTATAGTAAAAAGGATTTTCAAATATTTGAAAGGTACTATGGAGTATGGGTTATGGTACCCAAAAATTCAAGACTTTATTTTAAAAGCATTTACTGATGCAAATTGGGCAAGAAGTGTGGATGATCGAAAGAGTACCTATGGAGCAACATTCTTCTTAGAAAAGTGTTTGGTTTCATGGTTAAGTAAAAAATAAATCTTCCATTTCACTCTCCACAAGAGAGGCCGAATATATTGTTGTTGCGTCATGTTGCACCCATGTCATTTGGATGAAGCAGACACTAAAAGGATTTCTTGTGAAGTATGGGCACCCAATAATAATAAATTGTGAGAATACCAGTACCATAAGTATGTCAAAAAACCATGTCATGCACTCCAGGACAAAACACGTACCGATAAAATATCATTTCCTAAGAGAAAAAGTGTCCCAGAAGGTTTTCAAATTGGAGTATGTTGAGACAAAAGAATAGGTTGCTAACATTTTCACCAAGCAATTACCTAAGGAAGCCTTTGATAATCTTAGATAGAAGATGGTAGTAATTTCCTTACAAAAATTGTAGAGGAGGAAGCGCAATCTCAGGGGGAGATATGATGACAGGAGGAGTTGTCAGAAAGAAGAAAGACAGGAAATACTCAATAGCATAACAGGTTATCCTTTGTTATTAATGTTAAAGGGGGAGGAAATTAAGGAGTTATTTCCATCAATGCCAAAGGGGGAGAATGTTGATTTTAGTTGTCATTGAAGTTAATTAAGTTCATTAATGTCAAAGGAAGTGATGATGTGGATGTTGAGTATTGCCATTGATGTCAGATATTTTAGTAATAACAAAGGGATAACCAGAAGCATGGTTGATTGAGTATGTGTTTGAGAATAGAGTCAAATGGAGATTAGTAAGGACCGTAGGAGTTATATAGGTAAAAGAGGACAATCAAAGATGTATCAGGCCTATGGAGATCAAAACGCAGAGATTCTAAGAGGGAAAAAAAGACAGAGATTGATTGATCAATTCTCTGATCAATCAACACTACAGAGAATAGGATGAATGATAATTGATCGATCACTGTAAGGATCGATGGTGAACCAGTAGGTCTAAGTCTGTGTAGGTATTGATGGTTGAGATCATGGTGAGAGAAAATCCACGACTACGGTTTAATTTCACAAGTTATAGTTGTGAATGAGGTAAATTGATAATCCTTATTCATATGCTTAAGGATCGTGTGGTGGATATCTGAGGGGACTCCAGATCAACAACCCAAATGAATTTAGCTGAGCAATGAGCGAGTAAGAAAAGAAGGGTCGGGCTTGCGAAATCAGAAGTGATCATGGAAAAACACCTTTATGATCGATGGCAGAGGTTGATTGTGGAACCAAAACAACAGTGGTTAGAGATTCCACTAGGAGAACTAGCACAGATAAATAAAATCCCGATGTGCATGGAATTTTAATGAAATATGCCTTATATTATTTAAAGTCCATCGTCGATCTTAATCTGATGATCAACAATAATTGCCCTGATTCAAATAGTGAGGTGGTTAACAACAATAGTTGGATGCAAAATTTTAATGTAATTTTCTCTATAGTATTTGGAGTACATTGTTGATCGGGGTGGATCAAGATCTAACGGTGTTAAACGATTCCATTGTTTCAACTAGTAGGGGAGTTAACAACAGAGGCTTGACATAGAATTCAATGGTTAGGATTGAATCTGTAAGGAAATATACGGTGGGGAATGGTTCCCGTACAAAGAAGAGGGGAGATCAACAAATCTGCATTAGATCATAGATCAACGATCAGGAGTGAACCCACAAGAGAATCAATGGTTCAGAAGAAAAGCAGAAGGCAGAAAGTGAAAAATGAGAAATCAAGTTCTAGAATAATATGGTGTTTCGCTACCTAAAATACAGAAAATTGAGGATTCGGAAAACATCCGCATGAGATCGACGGTGCAGAAAGATTGGTTTAGAAAGCGAAAGGTGAAGAATTGTGAAAATGTCATTTGATTTTCTTGAGAACTTTTAGTCTGGATATCGACGATCACAAAGATATCGAAGGAGATCACCGGTGCGGAATGATTGGTGTGAAAAAACAATTGCGGAAATATTGAAATGACAATTTGGAAAAGTCACAATTCTACAACCCGTAGTAGAGGATATCTACGGTCAAGAAAAATACCGATATAAAATCAACGGCCCGGGATAGTTGTAGAAATGGAGAATGCAGAAGTTCACAACTATAAGATTCATGAAGAGGCATGATCAATGAAATGGCACAATGGTGAAGAGATGTGTCTGCAGGAAGCGTGAAGGTATATATTGAAAAAATAATTGAAGGAAAGAACTTGTCTCTGTGATTGCAAATGACGGAGTCCAAGAAGTGAATAACAGACTAATAAAAATCAGTCCATGGTGGCATGGTGGCGCTAGGGTAGGCTATAAGTCTGCAAAGGGCGTCGTAGCATCCTTGTCTGTTGGAGAAGACAGAAACGAGGGTGTTGTAGCATCCTTGTCTATTGTAGTAGGCAGAAACCCAAGGTGTTGGAGAATCCTTATCTATTGTAGCAGGCATAAACTTAGGGTGTTGTTGCATCCTTTATCTAGCAGCAGATAAAGCAATTTTGTAGATTAATTTTTTTAATGAGTTTGAATTGGTGGTTTGATCTTTGCAGTTTCCACGATAAAATTTTGGTTCTTAGCCTGTTTGATTCATTTTGTATTTTTATTTTAAAATAAAAATACAATACTGATTCACCCCCCTCTCAGTATTGTGGGATAATCCAACATGCAGTTCTCATCGACTCTGGAAGCACCCATAACTTCATTAATGTCAACCTTGCTAAGGTATTTAACCTATTTATTTTTCCAGTACCTAACATGAAGGTTATTGTAGCATATGGCAAGAAGATTGAAAACATGGAAAAATGTCACAAGGTCAAGTTACAAATACAAGAGTATAACTTAGAATCATATTTCTTTGTGGTACCATTGGGAGGAGTCGACGCAGTATTAGGTATACAATGGTTACAAACCTTGGGTACATACTCCGCAAATCACCAAGAATATTTTATTGAATTCCATTTGTTTGAGAAGACACACAAATTATACGGGTTCCAACCACCTTTGACACAACTGGTTACATGCCATCAAATGGAAAAAATACTTCTAAAAGGTGCACTAGCATACATACTTCAATGTCAAGAAATGGACCTTCTAACATGTGAAGGAGATATGGACAAACAACCAGAGATACAAGAGATTATTTGAAAACATCACAAAGTGTTTCAAGAGATACCTATGGAGCTCCCACCAAACAGAAAAATTGAACACATAATCGAAATAGAACCAGGGACAAAACCTTCCAGTAGAAAACCATACAGAGATCCACATCAAAGACGATGCAACAATTCTTCGGGGGAATTCGTAACTCGTTTCATCAAATGTCACAATGACTAAACACAAAAGATCGAGAGATAACATTACAAGTAAAAATTCAGAAGTAATCATTGTCGTCAAATATGCCTTGAGGACAAAGCTTCCCTTAAGGGGAAACCAATGTAACAATAGAATAATAAAAATATAATATTAAAAAAATAATATTAAATATAATTAATATTAATTTATTATTAATAAAGAATAGTTAAAGTCAATAGTCATGCCCTTTCGTGAAAAGGTGCAAGACAAGATTATATAAGACCAATAAATTCTAATTATTAATCATCTTATACATTATCTTATCTACATTTTTCTACATTATGTTTATTCTTCACCCACTTTGCTCTTTCACGTTACCTTCTAAGTTGGGTTGTGACCTTCTTGGTGCTTCCTGAACTGAAAAGTGACAAGTCACTACAGGAGCAAAGGACATATTTGAGAGAGAGAATAAATTCAATTACTGTAGGTTTAGTCAACTATAGTAGTAGTCAAAGTAACCCAATCGACAAGTAAGGAAATCCTAATTACTGTAGCAGCAGGCCCATAAACAACAGTCCATAAAATATCAGGTAATGATAACATTCTACACACAAACTAGAGCTCAGTTTGTGTCCCATGCAAATACCATGGATTTCTTATAGCTTAGCACACTTAAATAGTGCAACAAATATATTAGTCCACTCAACTCTGAATCATGATCTCCTAAGCTGGGATGTGACCTTATTGGTGCTTCCTAAACTTAACCATGACCTACTTGAGTCTGCTTGAAACTAACCATGCCTTTCTTGGGGATGGCTAGACTAAACTGTGATCTTTCTGAAAAAATATTTCTGAGTATAAGGAAGGTTTCAACTCTCCTAGTAGGTTAAATTATTTGTTTTTCTTGTACTTTGAGATAGATTTACTACTTCTATTATTTATTGTCTTTGTATGCTTTGAACTTTAAGACAAGGACCTTTGAGAGTGTTAAAGTTAAAAGAGATAAAAATCATGCTTTAAAGTTTAAACTTATCTTGTATATTTATAGTTGTACTTTAAAAAAAAAATTCTAGTACTCTTTTAATGCATTAAAATATAAGCTCTTTAATTTCATGCTTCTAACCCATTGTAATGCAAAGACTTATTTATGTTGATGGATAAGTCAGAGCATAAGAACACTATCCTGCATGGCTTATGGGTGAGCACGTTTGTGGTTTGAGCATGTAAACTTTGAATATGCAAAACATTATTTCCACAAGGGTAGAAGATGTATTCAATTTCTTTTACCTTGTGAGATTTTTTTCATGGCATTTGTGTTATGTTCTCTAGATGTTTTATGTCCTCTAGATGTTTTGTTGATTAATGCATGGTTATTTAATTAGACGTGTATATGAACATGTAAATGCACAATTATGGCCTTTGACACTCTACTGTAGTTGGCACAAGAAAGAGGGATAACAGATCTGGATGCGTATGGGGATTTGAAGTCAGGATGCTGCCAAAGAAGCAAACTTTATTTCTTTCTTGAATGGTGGGAATGTAAACTTTGATTGTCTAAGAAGCACAAATAATTAAAGCAGAGTAGGTGATGTTATTTCGATATTCTTCTATGTTTTTATAAACTAGTAATGTATTATCTTATATACATTTCATCTTTTTCCTTGTAATGTTATTGTTGACTTTAAAATATAGATATCTTTTTGGTTTTATAGATTCTTGTTTCATTCTTGTTTCAGGTCCTGCTTCAAGGTATTGTCAATTATTTTGGTGCAAACTTTAATTTTGGCAGTCATATAAATTTTCTGTATATCTAAAGCCTGAATTTCAATAAAATAGCTTAGTTTTACTAACTTTCATAAATGATCTGGTTTCTTGCAAGTTTAAGGTTTTTTGCTTGATCTAGTTTCTTGAAAGTTTGATGAGGTATGGACCTTCCTTATACGGTGATGATAAAACATATTGTTGTGGTATGGAACTCTTATGGACTTTATACCTTGAGAGAGAATATAATAGTTTGACACCTTGGTCTTTTGCGTAAAAGAGTTGTTTCCCCACCTTCATGGCACACCTTAGTCCTATGGGTAAAAGGGTTATTCTCCAACCTTGATTGAAACACCTTGGTCTTGTTGGTGTAGAGGTTTTCTTCCCAATGTTGAACCTATATTGGTCTTTATGCTAGCTCCCCCTCATAGTGTGGTACCTTAAACCATTTGTTATGTTTTTTATGGGTGTGACCGTCTAACATCCCCAAACAAATCACTTCTTGCTAAAACAAGTTCAGATAGGTCACGGTTTAGTCCAAGCAGCCCCAAGAAGGTCACAGTTCACTTCAAGCAGACCCAAGAAGGTCATGGTTTAGTCCAGGAAGCCCCAAAAGGTATATTTGTACTAACCTTAGAAGGAGAGGTATATTTGTACTATATTGTTGTAGAATCCCTCGCCCACCTATTCAAGAGCCTCCAAGTTATGCCAATTACTGTATTTTTCTCCATTGCTATAAGTCCAAATATATAGCTCTTATAAACTTGCAAAACCCCAAAATGCATTTCCAATTGACGTGATTTATTAAATGTCCTAACCCCCATGTTCACACCCTCATTCTATCGGGGTCTCTCATACCCAAAGAAACCATCTCCCCTCTTGCCTAAGAAAAAAAATGGCGCCAATTAAGGGTTTTATAACCCGGGATATCTATAAACTCCATTGAAATCGAACAATGTGAACTCCACTCTAACCACATACTTGGCGGTGGCATCAACCTGCATCACCATGGACATTGGTGGAATCAACAGTATCTAGCTCCTTTGTCAATGTCATTAAAGGTCTCGAGGTCCTCAGTCCACATCGTGGGTAGTGGACAATAGGGCTTTCCAAGTTTTTTGGTTTGTAAATATGTGCCATAATCCTTTGTTTTTTTTCCTTGGTTCATGTAAGGGTATTCCATGAATGGAACATAACATAACATTTTAAAAGAAATATTAATCCCTTAGATTAGTTTAATATATAATCTTATTATATAGTAATCACCATATTGATTAATTATTCTATGTTATATAGTTATTCCCACAAGGTTGGAAAGGGGTATCCATTGATTATTAGTTTATAATATATAGTCATCACCAAATACATTAATTAATCTATATTATATAGTTATTTCCACAAGGATATTCCACTTAGATGTGAGAAATCATATCATACCATGGAACAATATAGATAGTACAAGTAAACTCACTTATTTACTCAATAGTATAATGGACTCAGTAATTGGGGTTTCCTTGCTTGTCGACTGGGTAATTACCTTGACTACTACTATAGTTGACTAAACCTATAGTAATTTAATTTATTATCTCTCTCATGTATGTCCTTTGTTCTTGTAGTGACTTGTCTCTTAATAGACAAGATCCGATCTAAAAAAATATTGTTGAGTATAAGGAAGGTTTCAACTCTCCTAGCGGGTTATCTTATTTGTTTATTTTGTACTTTGAGTTAGATTTTACTAGTGCTGTTATTTATTGTCTTTGAATGCTTTTCAGATTTAACACAAGGACCTTCGGGAGCGTTAAAGTTGAAATAGATGAAAATTATGCTTTAAACTTATCTTGTATAGTTACATCGATACTATTTTGTTTCTAGTACTATTTTGTCATGGTTTGTCATGGTTTATGTCTGTTTGAGATCGTTTATCATGGTTTATGTCTTTATTCTTATCAGATATCTACTGCTAAGTTTAAATATCAAAATCTGGTTGGTAGTTTCCATAATTTGCAATGGATCGATGCATATTTATTAGGTTTTTGGGATCCATCTCTTTAAATGTTGGACAGACCTTAAGTACATGAGAAGGAATTTTTCTTAACATTTTAATTTCCTGTGCTTTTTTTTTGCTGCTAAAATTGTGGAAATTTTATTGACATACTCATGAGCATTTTAGAAGCCTTTGCTTTTAGAAATTATAATAGGGAAGAGTTGATGGGAACTCCCAAATGGTGATGATAAAACTTACTGTTGTGGTATGCACCTTCATTATACGATGATGATAAAACATACTATTGTGGTATGGAACACTTATGGACTATATACCTTGAGAGAGAACATAACAGTTTGACACCTTGGTCTTCTTGGTAAAAGGGTTTTTTCCCCACCTTGATGGTACACCTCAATCCTATGGGTAAAAGGGTTATTCTCCCACCTTTGATTGGCACACCTTGGTCCTGTTGGTGTAGGGGTTGTTTTCCCACTTTGTCATGACCCCTCTTGTTGAATCTTGATCTTATGTTGACCCATTAGGGGATTTTTTAGGTCTAAAATGGGCATCATAAGGGAAATAATAAAATAATAGTTATAATAATAAAATAGAAGTTCTAAATTTTGGAGGGGAGAAAGAAAAACTACTTTTTCTTATCGTATTTTTGGCATGTCTCCTTATCAGTTCACCCAAATCTCAAGTTTTGGGACTCATTGGATGTAGACAACCCATACCCACATTGCATAATTTTGAGGTACCCATGGCACCCAAAAATTAAAATTTCAATAAACAAACATTTTTTAATATTCAAATATGTTTTTTTTTTATCAAAATTTTCATTTTTGGGTGTGGTGGGTACCTCAAAAGTATGCAGTGTGGGTATGGGTTAGATGCATAATTAAATTATGCATCCAACGAGTCCCAAAACTTGAAATTTGGGTGAATGGATAAGGAGATATGCCAAAAATACGATAATAAAAAGTAGTTTTTTTATTTTTTTTCCCTTCATTTGTTTTTACAAATTTTACCCTTATGGTTGAAATCATCATATTGAATCATATTGGCTCTTATAAAGTGAATTTTAATGGTACAGTTTTTGTTTTGAGGCCCTTCTTTTACCTCAAAACTTCCCCAATGCTTGATTGGTCCTTATGCTAATGCCCCCTCATAGTGTGGCACCTTAACCATTTTGTTATGTTTGTTATGAGTGTGACCTCCTAGCAGCCCCCAAAAAATCATATCCTGCTCAAGGAAGTTCAAATATGTCATGGTTTAGTTCAACCATCCCCAAGAAGGTCATATTTCAGTTCAAGCAAACCAAAGAAGGTCACTGTTCATTTCAGGAAGAGCCAAGAAGGTCACATCCCAACTTAGTAGGTCATGGTTCATACTTGAGTGGACTAATATATATGTTGCATTGTTTGAGTGTGCTAAGCTGTAATATATCCATGGGATTTGTATGGGATACAAACTAAGTTTTGGTTTGTGTTTGGAATGTCATCATTACTTGATATTTTATGGACTGTTGTTCCTGGGTCTGCTGCTTTAGTAATTGGGGTTTCCTTACGGTTCACTTCAAGCAGACCCAAACACTCAAACAGTGCAGCAGAGATCTTAGTACACTCAAACATGGTTATGGTTTCTTCTATCAGCCCTAAACAACTAAAATCCTACTCAAGAAAGACATGGGCTTTGTATGGGATATGAACTGAGCTACACTTTGTGTGTGGAATGTCATAATTAGCTGATATTTTATGGTCTGATGTTTCTTGGTCATAGTTTCAGACTTGAGTGGACTAATATATCTGATGCACTGTTTGAGTGTGATAACCTGTAAGAAAGCCATGTGATTTGTATGAGCCACAAACTGAGCTCTAGTTTGTGTGTGGAATGTCATCATTACCTGATATTTTATGGACTATTGTTTCTAGGTCTATTGCTCCAGTAATTGGGGTGTCCTTATGATTCACTTCAAGCATACCCAAACACTCAAACATTGCAACAGAGATCTTAGTCCACTCAAAAAGGGTTATGGTTTCTTCTAGCATCCACAAACAACTCACAACCTTCTCAAGAAAGCCATGGGATTTGTACGGGATACAAACTGAGATCTGGTTTGTGTGTGGAATGCAATCATTACATCATATTTTATGGATTGTTGTTTCTTGGTCATGGTTTCAGACTTGAGTGGACTAATATCTCTCTTGTACTGTTTGAGTGTGTTAAGGTGTAAGAAATCCATGGGATTTATATGAGACACAAACTGAGCTCTGGTTTGAGTGTGGAATGTCATCATTACAGGATATTTTATGGACTGTTATTTATGGGTCTGATACTCCAGCAATTGGGGTTTCCTTACGGTTCACCTTCAGAAGAACCAAACAATCAAACAATGCAACAAATATCTTGTTCCACTTAAATAGGGTTATGGTTTCTCTTAGAATCCCAAAACAACTCACAACCTTCTCAAGAAATCCATGGGATTTGTATGGGATACAATCTGAGGTCTAGTTTGTGTGTGGAATGTCATCATTACCTAATATTTTATGGACTGTTGTTTCTTGGTCCGCTTCTCCAGTAATTGGGGATTCCTTGCTTGTAAACTAGGTCATTATCTTGACTGCTACTATATTTGACTAAACCTATAGTAATTTAATTTATTCTCTCTCTCAAGTATGTCCTTTGTTCCTGTAGTGTTTTGTCTCTTAATAGACAAGATTTGATCTAAAAAAATATTGAGTATAAGGAAGGTTTCAACTCTCCTAGTGGGTTATCTTATTTGTTTTCTTTGTACTTTGAGTTAGATTTACTACTGTTGTTATTTATTGTCTTTGTATGCTTTTCAACTTTAATGGAAGGACCTTCGGAAGTGTTAAAGTTGAAAGAGATGAAAATTATGCTTTAAACTTATCTTGTATAGTTACATCGATACTATTTTGTTTCTAGTACTGTTTTGTCATGGTTGATGTCTGTTTGAGATCGTTTGTCATGGTTTATGTCTTTTTTTTTATCAGATATGTGCTGCTAAGTTTAAATATCAAAATCTACTTGGTAGTTTCCAAAGGTTGCAGTTGGATTGATGCATATTTGTTAGGTTTTTGGGATCCATATCTTTAACTGTTTGACAGAGCTTAAGTACAGGAGAAGGCATTTTTGTTTACATGTTAATTTCATGTGCTTTTATTTTTTGTTGCTAAAATTGTGGAAATTTTATTGACATCCTCATGAGCATTTTAGAATCCTTTGCTTTGATAAATTATAATAGGGAAGACTTGATGGGAACTCCCAAATGGTGATGATAAAACATACTGTTGTGGTATGGAACTTCCTTATTCGGTGATGATAAAACATAATATTGTGGTATGGAACACTTATGAACTATATAACTTGAGAGAGAATATAACAATTTGACTCCCTAGTCTTCTGGGTAAAAGGGTTGTGTCCCCACCTTGATGGTACACCTTAATCCTATGGGTAAAAGGGTTATTCTCCCACCTTGATTGGCACACCTTGGTATTTTTGGTGTAGGGGTTGTTTTCCCACTTTATAATGACCCCTCTTGTTGACTCTTGATCTTATGTTGGTTGATTAGGGGAGTTTTGAGGTCTAAAATGGGCCTCATAAGGGAAATAATAAAATAAAAGTTCTAAATTTTGGAGGGGAGAAAGGAAAACTATTTTTTCTTATAGTATTTTTGGCATATCTCCTTATCCTTTTTAGACCTCAAAATGAAACTCAAAATTTGGGTGAATGGATAAGGAGATATGCCAAAATTTTTTTTTTTAAATATATCAAAAATATGATAATAAAACTCGAAATTTGGGTGAATGGATAAGGAGATATGCCAAAAATAAGATAATAAAAAGTAGTTTTTTTCCCTCCATTTGTTTTTACAAATTTTACCCCTATGGTTGAAATCATCATATTGAATCCTATTGGGTCTTATAAAGTGAATTTTAATGGTATAATTTTTGTTTTGAGGCCCATCTTTTACCTCAAAACTTCCCAAATGCTTGATTGGTCCTTATGCTAGCGCCCCTCATAGTGTGGTACCCTAACCATTTTGTTATGTTTGTTATGGGTGTGACCTCCTAGCAACCCCAAACAACTCATATCTTGCTCAAGCAAGTTCTGACAAGTAACGGTTTAGTCCAACCATCACCAAGAAGGTCATAATTCAGTTCAAGCAGACCAAACAAGCCTCACTGTTCATTTCAGGAAGAACCAAGAAGGTCACATCCCAACTTAGTAGGTCATGGTTCAGACTTGAGTGGACTAATATATATGTTGCACTATTTGAGTGTGCTAATCTGTAATATATCCATGGGCTTTGTATGGGACACAAACTAAACTCTGGTTTGTGTTTGGAATGTCATCGTTACCTGATATTTTATGGACTATTTTTTCTGGGTTTGCTGCTCCAGTAATTGGGGTTTCCTTACAGTTCACTTCAAGTAGACCCAAAAATTCACACAGTGCAGCAAAGATCTTAGTCCACTCAAACATGGTTATGGTTTCTTCTACTAGTCCCAAACAACTCACAGCCTACTCAAGAAAGCCATGGGCTTTCTATGGGCTAAGCTTTGGTTTGTGTGTGGAATGTCATAATTACCTGATATTTTATGAACCATAGTTTCTTGGTCACATTTTCAGAATTGAGTGGACTAATATCTCTGATGCATTGTTTGAGTGTGCTAAGATGTACGAAAGACATGGGATTTGTATGGGCCACAAACTGAGCTCTGGTTTGTGTGCAGAATGTCATCATTCCCTGATATTTGATGGAATGTTGTTTCTGGGTCTGCTGCTCCAATAATTGGGGTTTCCTTACGATTCACTTCAAGCAGACCCAAACACTTAAACATTGCAGCAGAGATCTTAGTCCACTGAAATAGGATTATGGTTTCTTCTAGCAGCCCCAAACAACTCACAAACTGCTCAATAAATCCATGGGATTTGTATGGGATACAAACTGAGCTCTGGTTTGTGTGTGGAATGTAATTATTACATCATATTTTATGGATTGTTGTGTCTTGGTCATGGTTTCAGAATTGAGTGGACTAATATCTCTTTTGTACTGTTTAAGTGTGTTAACCTGTAAGAAATCCATGGGATTTATATGGGATACAAACTAAGCTCTAGTTTGAGTGCAAAATGCCATCATTACCTGATATTTTATGGACTATTGTTTATGGGTGTGATACTCCAGTAATTGAGGTTTCCTTACGGTTCCCTTTAAGCAAACCCAAACACTCAAAAAATGCAGCAGAGATCTTAGTCCACTTAAACATGGTTATGGTTTCTTTTAGAATCCCCAAACAACTCACAACCTTCTCAAGAAAGCCATGGGATTTGTATGGGCTATAATCCGAGCTCTGGTTTTTGTGTGGAATGTCATCATTACCTAATATTTTATGGACTGTTGTTTCTTGGTTTGTTTCTCCAGTAATTGGGGATTCCTTGCTTGTCAACTGGGTCATTACCTTGATTGCTACTACAGTTGACTAAACCTACAATAATTTAATTTATTCTCTATCTCAGGTATTTCTTTTGTTCCTTTAGTGACTTGTCTCTTAATAGATAAGATCCGATCTAAAAAAATATTGTCGAGTATAAGAAGGTTTCAACTCTCCTAGTGGGTTATCTTATTTGTTTTATTTGTACTTTGATTTGGATTTACTACTAATGTTATTTATTTTCTTTGTATTCTTTTCAACTTTAACACGGATATTTTGGGGTGTTAAAGTTGAAAGAGATGAAAATTATGCTTCAAAATTGTCTTGTCTAGTTACAGCGATACTATTTTGTTTCTAGTACTATTTTGTCATGGTTTGTCATGGTTTATATATATTTTCCTATCAGATATCTACTGCTAAGTTTAAATATCAAAATCTGGTTGGCAGTTTCCAAAAGATGCAGTTGCATTGATGCCTATTTGTTAGGTTTTTAGGATCCATATCTCTAACTGTTAGAGAGACTTTAAGTACATGAGAAGGTATTTATGTTTACATGTTAATTTCATGTTCTTTTTTTTTGCTTCTAAAATTCTGGAAATTTTATTGACATCCTCATGAGCATTTTAGAATCATTTTCTTTGAGAAATTAGAATAGGGAAGAGTTGATGGGAACTCCCAAATGGTGATAATAAAAATCACTCTTGTGGTATGGACCTTCCTTATACGGTGATGATAAAATGTAATGTTGTGGTATGGAACACTTATGGACTATATACCTTGAGAGAAAATATAATAGTTTGACACCTTAGTCTTCTGTGTAAAAGGGTTGTGTCCCCACCTCGATCGTACACCTAAATCCTATGGGTAAAATGGTTATTCTCCCACCTTGATTGACACACCTTGGTCTTGTTGGTGTAGGGTTTGTTTTCCCACTTTCTCATGACCCCTCTTGTTGACTCTTGATCTTATGTTGACCCTTGATTAGTCCTTATTCTAGCACCCCTTTATAGTGTGGTACCTTAACCCTTATGTTATGTTTGTTATGGGTGTGACATCCTAGAAGCCCCAAACAACTCATATCTTGCTCAAGCAAGTTTAGACAGGTCACAGTTTAGTCCATCCATCCACAAGAAGTTCACGGTTTAGTTCAAGCAGACCGAAGAAGGTCACCGTTCATTTCAGGAAGAACCAAGAAGTTCACAACCCAGCTTAGGACGTCACAGTTCAAACTTGAGTGGACTAATATATATGTTGCATTGTTTGAGTGTGCTAAGGTGTAAGAAATCCATGGGATTTGTATGGGCCACAAATTGAGCTTTGGTTTGTGTGAGGAATGTCATCATTACCTAATTTTTATGGACTGTTGTTTATGAGTCTGTTGCTCTAGTAATTGGGGTTTCCTTACGGTTCACTTCAAGCAGACCCAAACACTCAAACAGTGCAGTAGAGATCTTAGTCCACTAAAATAGAGTTATGGTTTCTTTTAGCAGCCCCAAAAAACTCACAGACTGCTCAAGAAAGCCATGGGATTTGTATGGGCCATGAACTGAGCTCTAGTTTGTGTGTGGAATGCCATCATTACCTGATATTTTATGGACTATTATTTCTTGGTCTACTGCTCTGGTAATTGGGGTTTCCTTGCTTAGTAGCAAGATCGATTTCCAGTGGTTCTTCTTATCATCTTTTCTCATAGAATTGGAGATATTATTTATACATGGTATCATATCTCTCCTACATGGTATCAAAGCACAATGTTGCTCAAGTTATACAGAGTTGAGGAGCACATCCAGTCTCCTATCCCTCTCTAAAGAAGAGCCTGATCTAAGCTTACGAGATTTCTTCTAGTTTTGTTTTTTGCAGGTTGCACAGAGTTTCTTATTGAGCGCATCAACTCAACAATATGGATTCTTCTTCAGCTATAATACTGACTCCCTTCATTATCATGAATGAAAATCAAAATTGGCATTCTATTGTGCAGTAAGGGACTATACATAGTTACTCTAGCTTTGGAGAATGAGCCCAATGTTGTGATGGATAAAGCTAAGTGGCATAATAGGTTGGATGAATCTTATGGATTGATTTGTCTCTATATTTCTCCTGATCTACTCTTTCATCTAGATGGTTTTACCACTCCAAACCAAGTATGGACCAAACTTGAGTGTCTCTTTGGAGTTCAATATGAGTTAAGAGCGCATCAGTTGGAGATTGAGTTATTCTCAATGAGTCCAGGAATTTTTGATTTTATTGAGGGTTTATTCACCAAATTCAAGTCACTTTTTCTAGTGATCAAACATTGTGGGATTGAGAAGAATTATGATCAATTAACCGTTTCCATTCTTTCTAAATTGGGTCCTGAATACTCAGTTTTTGTGTCTACTTTTCATGCTACTAGGCTTGTTGTTTCTAATTGGAAAATGCCTTCTTTGTGTACTTTATTTGATTCACTAACAAAGGAGAAATACAAATTGATCTAGATGGGTGCTCTTAAATATTCCGAGATCAAGGATCATGCTATTATTGTTCAAGGAAGCAAGAATACCAAATCCAAATAAAAGCAAATTGTGAAAGAGAAAAAGCCAAAGTCAGAAATTGAAGATGCATTAGAGGAAATTTCAATTTAAAATGGGCCTTCCAAAAATAATACAAATTCCATGTCATCACGTATTATCCAATCAAAATGCTTTAATATTAAAAAAGGGAGCACCTCTTAAACAATTTTTTAATATAAATTTGGGGATAGGTATCATTAAAAAACTACTTTTTTGTTTGTGTTTTCGACATATTTCCCTGTGTTTTTACTCAAATTTCGATCAGGAGAGCTTGTTAAAACGAGTACCCACTCGGCATACTTTTGATGGGCCCCGCTACCCCAAAACAAGAAATACCTAAAAAAACGTGATGATTATGTCATCATCATGTTTTTTCAGGCATTTCTTGTTTTGGGGGTAGCAGGGCCCATGAAAAGTATGGCAAGTGGGTACTTGTTGGATGCGGAATTTAATTCCACATCCAATGAGCTCTCTCGATCTAAATTTGAGTAAAAACACAGGGAGATATGTCGAAAATAAGAACAAAAGAGTAGTTTTTTCTTTTCTTCCTCCAAAATTAATAAATATTATTTTATTATTTTAACTATTATTTTATTAATTTCCTTAGGAGGCCCATTTTAATTTGAAATTTCCTCTAATGAAAGTTCGAAGCCTACTAATGAAGATTCAGTGAAGAAGGTTAAGAAGAAAGGGAGCACATCCAAGGGTTATTATTGCAGAAAAAGATTTCATCCAGAGAAGAAATGTTTCAAGAATAATATGGGCATCATGTCTCAGCTTCTTGAGAATCGCAACATCGAAGTTCTAGATGAGCTAGATAAGCCCGTCGATTCTTCAGAACACTGTAATAGTGTGCAGTTCCAAGGTGATATAAACTATGCCTTGAGTGCCAGAGTAAAATATTTTCCTCATTTCTTTGATATAGATTCATTTTCTGATATATCAGAATCAGAAATATCAGATCCTTTCTTTGATAATCCACCTATCAGTCTCCTAGATTCATCTCTCAATAATTGTGATTTTAAACTAGATCTTGACTTGTTTTTAAGCTGCTCTTCCTCACTCCATAATAATTATGATTTAGAATCATGTTTGTAGGCTGATATACATGTCATGACACAATTAATACCACCATCCATACCATCTACCATACCTCTGAATACTCCGAAGACTATACAAATACCAAGTTCACTAGTTGATTCCTCATTGGTATCTTATGCAGTGTTACATGTATTATATGGTTTGAAGCATTGATTATATTTCACTAGCTAGTTATCCACAAACTTAGTCATATTTGGACTAATATTACACATGTTTGGATATGTTCTAAAAACTTATAGTTCAGATCTCAAGTCCATTCATCATTCATATTTTTACACTTAAAAGTTTTTCCCAGTTGCTCATAGTTTTGGTAGTCTAGCCCTATATCCTCATGGATTCACTGAAGCCTTTGTCTTTGTTGTTCCATATTCTAATGTTTCTGATATGTCATATTTTTATCATCCTCATATCATATCTGGGAAGGTGCTACATTAGATTGGCAGAATGGCATGTGATTCACACCACAATTTTGCAGCTATTAAGGGAATTGAGTGAGTAACAACTGTCTTAATTTTTGTACTCTTTGGGAAGGAGTATGCACATATCTCTTTTCCATTTCAGAGTTTGTTTGCATTTCAATGTCTCTCCTCTTATTTCTTACAGATTCTACACTCTAACGCATGATCATGGAGTTTTATGATTTCTTCATCAAAGTATTTCACAAGAAGCAATTCATTCAGCTCATTCAAGTTGAGATAAATACCTACTGAAGAGTATTTTTGTGCCTTCTCCTTTCTTGAGGGAGTATTTTTTCCATGTGGTTTTTCCTCTTTCCTCACTTTTCTGGACATGAATAATTGTTAAAGGATGACCATAGCCTTGTTGTTGGTCGCTATATGCATCCATATATCATCATAAAGTTAGAATTAAAGGGGGGTTTTGGAATATTATAAATACACTCACAACTTAGGATAAAATAATTAATCAATTTTGATTAATTTCCTACCCACTAGCCTAGATAGTTGGAATCCACTTGCAATACAAAGTCAACACTTGCCATCTATACCCCATGAGTGCTTTAATTCTGATTCTCAGTTGATATTAACCACTTTATTGGCTCCTAGAATAAGTAACTACGCTTTCTTGCAGATTCTTCCTTATTCTTCTTTTATCCAGCTTTTATGTGGGTAACGTAAAGCTAGTCAACTAGGAAACTAGTATCTTTTGTTTCCAACCCATCCTCCATGATTTTCTCTCCATTTTCTAGGATTATCATGTTTTTCCATCACTCTAAAAACTCACTCATGCTTCTGCTAATTCGTGAGGTCCTTAACTGACTTAGGAAGTGCTTTATCCACCTATGGGGGTTTATCATATTTAGTAATTCTATCTTTCTGGACTTTATGAGTTGTCTCCAATACAACTCGATTTTACTTATGAGGGATGTAATATTTATGTACATTATTATTCAACATTATTCAATGGAAGGATACACTCGACCAATATTCATCTCATCATTCATGTGATTCAGTCTCTTATATTCTCTCTATTTTTCCCATGTATGCTTGTGAGAATTATCTTAGTAGCAAGATCCATTTCCAGTGCTTCTTCTTAGCATCTTTTCTCATAAAATTGGAGCTATTATTTCTACATTTTCTAGTATTCTTTTTTCATCGTTTGACATGGCTTATGTCTGTTTGAGATTTTTTGTCATGGTTTATGTACTTTTTTCTTATCAGACATCTGCTCCTAAGTTTAAATATCAAAATTTGGTTGGTAGTTTCCAAAAGTTGCAGTTGTTTTGATAAGAATAGTGAGCTAGAGGATATAGAAGCAACATTGGAAGCTACTAAGGTGATGGATGTTCACTTTTTTTTGTTTTATAACATTTGTAAAATAATAATAAACTTTACTTCAATGTAAATTACAAGTGATGTATGTGGTCATTATTTTATTTGGTTCCTAATTTCCCATTTCAAATTTCAATACATATGTTAGCATCAAGCAAGATGTCAGAGATACAAGAGGCACGTGAAGAAAAGATGAAAGTTTTAAAGCATCTAGAACTTATGCAGGTTAACGTATATTTTGGTCAATGATCAACCTTTAATTTCTAGGACCCATATTGTTTCTCAGTCTCGTGCTGATTGTGAGGTGTTTTTAGTGTTTTCCTTAGGCTAATTCTATTTTTGCTATATGACAGGAAATTGTAAGTGATGAGAAGTATGGTGTATCATCTAGACCCTATATTTTACTGAATGATTAGCTTCAACATTTAAAATTTTAGGTAGAACGATATCAAAATAGGATAGAGTCATTGCAGGTAGATTATTAATCATCTTGTTGGCACGATTTGTTCAATTTGCTTAAGAAGTTTTTGAAATGTTGTTACAATGGCATCCATAAATATTGTAGTTCAAACTGCAGTCAATAAGAGATAGTCTTCATAGGAGAGAAAAGGAAATGTGCTTCAAAATTGAGTCAGCTGTTGTTGCACGAAGAGCAGCTGCCAATGCTGATGTCAGGATTACTGAGCTGGAGACCAAATTGCAAGAATGTCTGGCAAAGTTATATAAAATTTGAAGGAATGGGTTATATTTTAATCGTTTTTCATCTTGCGCTTATATATTTATTTCAGTATGAGAAGAATAGAGTTTGATTAACAACTGTATTCCTAACCAAGAAGGAATGGCATTGCCACTGAATTTAAAGTCATCGTTTCAACTTTACACAAAGAGATGGGCATGATGCAAACATAGTTAAGTAGGTTCAAGGAGATAGCCTGTGAAGTCCACTCTTTGTGGGAAGAAGTTCATTCACTTACGACTATACTTAGTAAAAAGGTTTCTCTCTCTCTCTCTCTCTCTCTCTCTCTCTCTCTCCTGAAATTTATATAGCATTTTTTGTTTAGTTTAGCAAGAACATAGATTTCTACAATGTTTTTCCACTGAATTCCTTTTACTTAATGAATTTTATAGAGTTATAATCCCTCATTATAGAGGCAAATGTCTTTTTAATATCCTCTGTTGAGTTTCATATATGGTATGCTATGTTCTAAGACTTGTTTCTTTTAGAATCTAAATCCATGATTTGTACGAAAACTATTATGATCTCTCTTTCTTTCCTGAATTTCATTTAGCATTTTCTGCATTTAGTTTAACAAGAGCATAATTTTATAGCATCTTTATCTGCCGAATTCATTTTACGAGATCACAAATAATCAAGATACAATATACACGTAAATTTCTATGAGCTTGGATGAAAATCTCATATATTAGGACATAAAATTTGATAGAATAATTCATTATTAAATAGATTTATATTTGAAAGAAAATCATGTACAGATCTTACTTTAATTGTGCTAATTGTGGACGCCGGAACGTATTTCCAATGCTCTGGTAAACCAAAAATTCCAATTCAGCATGTATTTGGAGATTAAATGTTGCATCCAAGAAAGATCGAATTTAGAGTGTATTTGGTGATTGATTTTTTTTGTGATTAGACCAACACTAGGCATTTGATCTATTCATGTGATTATATTAACCGCTGATTGCTTGCCACTGATATTTATGACAATTTTGAATTTTCAATCTATTCTCATTCTCTTCCTGCATTTTATTAATAGTATCTCATATATAGCCACAGTTATAGGAGTTGGAAATGTTTGAGTATTTTTTGATAAATATACAGGAAAAAAAGTACATGAATAAATTTGGTACTTCTGCAAGTATTGTAGAGACTTCAAGGGTTCTAGATCAGTGGAAGAGAACCTTCCTTACAGGAAGGATATTGGTGGTTCGATTCCTCCATACCTTATCTACAGAAATCAATGAATATTTGCATATAAAATGACTAAATTAGTGACCAAAAAATGATAGATAAGTGACCAACAAATGGGAGATAAGCGACCAAAAAATTGACCAAAATTCGCATATAAATGACCAAATGACAGTTTTGGTGGCAAATTTTGGTCTCTTAAACATATGACCAGATTAATGAGAAAACATATGACCAAATTAATGACCAAATATGAAACCAAATTAATGACCAGCCAACAAGATATAAATGACCAAACTATAAATGACCACTTTTTTTGTCGCGTGATAGTAGACCCAAAATTAGCCACCAACTATCGCCAATTCAAAAGTGGTCATTTAAAGGTAGATTTGGGTCATTTCTTTTGTCACTTATCTCTCATTATGTACTAGTGACTGCAAGTATGGAGTACATATAGCAGTCCCAGATACATATAAGTACAATGGCCATGAATAGGTATAATAGACATATGTCATAAGTGGTCACAACCATGTACAATACATAGTGGAGTAAGGTCTCCATACTGAATGAATACATCTGGTACATAATAAGGAACATTTCTCTAGTATGAGAACTGAAATCACATCAATACTATCATGATTAAGGTAGTAGAATATATAGAATGCAACCATACTCTGATATCTTCTACGAAAACTTTCAATTGTACATGTTCCATCACATGAATAAAGGTGTTGAGGTCGAACATGATCAAACATTATTTGATTACCGCTCATTTATCGATACTGTTAACAGACACGATACATCCCATCGATGATGAAAATGGGTGTATGCAAGGTACTGAGAACATTCAAAAAGTGTGAATAGAGGTGTTTAGGTCGAACAATTGAAGAAGACATCAATCAGGGAGCATTGATGTATTCCCAAATTTGTCAATGGTGAGAGAACCTACCACTGACGACTACGAGTCTCAAGGCACTCAACTAAATCTAGATCCCAATTCCATAATAAATGATCTAAATTCAATGGAATGTAATCTGTTGGAAGGAGGGAGTTAATGAATCCCCCGTCAACCAACATGAGGTACAACAACAAGGATAGATAATTTTGGAAGACCTCAGACGAATAATATGTACATGAACTAGTAACCATGTGCATCTCTTGCGCATACCGAATGCAAGTAGCATGCTAAAGAGACCCTCGAAATAACATCCAATGATGAAAACTACTGATATAAACGAGGAAACCACCAATAGGAACTAATGGACTCCAAGACACTTGATGAATCCCATTGTGTGAAGAGATTTATTTCCGTCAAAAGCAAGGGAAACCACTAAATCAACGACCAATGATGTGATGTCATCTATTGAGTTCAAGGTCACCTACCAATGATGAAAGTAGGTTCAGGGTTCTAGGTAGGGCCACAGCTCTATGATGTATCAGAAATGGCTGACATACAGAGTCAAGATAACAGAGGAATGGTTTACTCATGTTAAATACTTCCTTCAAACAAGGGCATGAGGCAGATGGAGACACTTAGGCAGCATAGAATCAATGTAGAATATGGGACAACTCTGTGACACATGAGGTATCAATAGAGGCTCCATAGTGACTATAAGATTAACTAGTTGGTAGAGAAATCTCTAAATGATGAGTACAAATCCTAAGGCCATGATAGAAACCCAACCCATGATGAAAAGACTCATAAACTATGATTTTTTCGAAGGCGACATGACAACTGCCAATATAACAAAATAACACTTTCGTCCATCTTTTTATGTTTTTATTTTTATTTTTTGGTATTTTTAATATTAGAAATATTGAAAAATAATAAAATATGCGTCAAGTACAATAAAGAGGAAACGAATGTCGTGGACAAGCAAACTAGTTCCAAGCAGTGGAATATACCTATGCTTAATGAAAGGAAGCACATGCAAGATAAGGACATGGGGCAATGTTTCCTCTTGGATACATGGTGATCAAGTTGCAAAGGGAAAATAAGAGGATCTTCTTGGATACAATTGATGCAATATTGGGAAATATGTCTTATAAAATTAAAGCAAAGATTCGACATCAAGATCAATAAGGCAAGAGGACGCATGCAATGCATTTACAACTTCATATAAAGCGGGAGTCCCTGAGGTAAATAGGCATCATAATAGATGATAAAGAACATGAGGTTTCCATTTGAAGTCATGGTGGGACTACAAGGGACTCCCGGACCTAAGGAGGATGCTCAACATGGGCACCATATGGAAAACATGTTCTATCTAGGGTTCCCATGATCATGAAATTTCTATCACTTACATAATGACACTTCTAGTAGCAGTGGAATGGTTATGTGTCATTAAGAAGTGGGTCTGTACCTATAGTTAATGTGACATAGTCATGGGATAATGCAAAAAATGCACATGGAATATGATCATATCCTATATGCCAGTTCATATTTATACCTTCCATGGGCATGAATAAGGTCGAAAACAGTCAAAATACACTAAGGCCCAACGAAAAATGCATAAAGGGAGCTTGCACAACAATATTAGTCCAAAACAGTTATGAATAATCAATAGAGGGTAAAAACTATAGGAAAGTGGGTAAAAAAAATAATAAATAGTAAAAAATTGACCATTTACCATACCATTTGGTTTTTTTACCTCTTATAGTGATTTTGGATCTCTTTGGACCCTCGAACTTCAAAGTTAGATTCCAGGAGCTATGGGCCATGAAATCGACAACCGTCAAGACCATGGAATTCCTCATTCCATGCTCTTTCCATTCATTACTTTCATTTGATGTTTTCATGGTGGATTTTGAAGTTTTTAACTATAAAAATTGGGTTTCTCGGACCACGTGGGTGACAAGTTATTGGGTCATGTATATGGCCTGATATATGGGAGCAAAGCGAAACCTACCCACATGGCCATTCACCTGTAAACATTGCGACCCAAATATAATGTTGCGGATGTTGTTTTTTAAGTCAAAAACCTCACACAAGCTCTTCTCGTTTGCAGGATGGTGCTTGAATAGAGGGAGAGAGAGCATGAAGATGTTTATAGAGTTGTGCATGGTGATTTTATCACCCAATAAGCATTGCAAATATTTGGGATCTACAAGTTTTGGAACCTTGGGAGCTTGAGGGCCAAACCAAGACTACTAGAAATGATTGTAAGCTACTGGGATCCAGACATGGAGGCATTCATACTAGATGGGATGCCATTGAGACTCGAGGTGGAAGAAATCTATTGTATTACCAGACTATCTCGTTGAGGAAAGGTAGTAAACCTTAGGGCTCTTGAAGTAGGCGAAGGAATGACCATTGATGAGTATATAGTTGCGTATTGTGTTCCCAACACTGAGAAAGTGGGGAGCCAATTCCCCACTGATGCGATCTAGAGTCTTAGTCTGAAAGCGATCATTCTAGCTAGAATAGCAGGGTTGACATCACTACATCAGATATCATGACCTCTCATGTTCTATGCATTAGAATGTATGATGCCAATTATCTATGACAAGAGCACATGGTTCTTGGGTAGCATGAAACATCATCTCATGGACTGTAAGCTAGGTCAGACTAATAATTTCAGGCTCACCAGTATTCTATGCACATTCTTCCTTGAGAGGGTACCAAACCTTACTCCTAGAGTTGCGTTCCCTCCTCATAGTCTACAGGATCCATCCCATATTAGCTGGAATGAGGTGATGCGAAGGGTAGGAGGAGGTAGAGCACCTTCCTCACTTACAACTAATTTTTTCCACTGGTGGTAGTGACATATCATCGTCATAGACAACTATCCCTATGCAGGGATTGAATTTCATGGAGACTGAGATATGCCATTACCACCAGGGTCCACATTCGGAGACATTTGTAATATCTATTTTGTGTTTTTGGAATATTTCATGTTTTTTCTAATTTTTATATAAGTAAATCAAAAACATGTTTTTGGTGGTATCATGTACTGGCATTAGGCGTGTTTGCGCATACGTAGGTCCACAACGAATGGATGGTTTCCCATGACACTGACGTAGGAGTCAAGGAGATGAGATGATCGATGCTGATGTCGAGTGAACACTGCAGAATGTATGGGGAAATTTGTCCTGCTTGACACATAGGATCCCCATGGTATAGTCCGATGACCTTCCCAAGGAGATGCAAAGACATGTACTCAGGGTACCCCATCCATGGGTTATATTATTCAGTTGTTTGGGAAACATTGTAGTGTGTTATCATGACCATCATCTAGGTCCACAGGCATAGATGTCGAGAAATCATTTTATGTATCGGCCATGTATATTTTGAGGGTTTGAAGCCCATTTTGTATCTTGAAACCATATTTTTGGAACTTTTATTCAAAAATAAAACTTATAGCGACCGATTTGATATATACACATGTGTATAAATATACATGTGAATGTTTTATGTACATTTTTATTTAATTCTGTGACAAATTCCAATCTAAAATGCAATTTTCATATGAATTGGCAATTTGATTATAACATCTAGGTATATGAATGTATGTAATGTAATCAAACTATCATTCTAACAATCTTACCCTTAGGAATCTCCTGAATAACATAGGATCTCTGACACTATACAAGCCATTCAATTATGACACAATCAACTGTGAATACAGGAAAACCTCTAGAAATCGAATACCATTTGAAATGGTATCACGTAATATATCAATTACTACACTATACTCAACCACATTATTCAAGGATGGCTAGAGGCACACTCCTCCTGAATACACAAGTTGACCTTCAGGTGCATAAATAACCCAAGTAATGGAAGATTGATTTTGTGTATGGTGGATAGCACCATCCACAAATCCTAAGTATATCGAATAATCTATCAACATCTGCCAAACAATAGGAAGCATCTAAACAAACCGACGATACTACAAGGAAACCAAAAACTATGTAAAATTGTACAATAGTATACAAGGTACCCACCCTAGATGGAAAATCAAGCGTAGCATTCTTAAGGTAGATCCCATTTCTAGTCTGTTTCAGGGCATTCCCTTTGTAATATTCTAACTCATAGGCCCATTTTTGTAGGACACACCTCACAATGTAAGGCCCATGCCACATAGGATTAAAATTTACTGCCCCCAATGGTTCACTTGCTTGATCATATAAAGGGAACAAGTCACATTCGTTATAACTGTGGGGACATACAGACATTAGAGGAAATTTCAACTCAAAATGGGCCTCCTAAGGAAAATTAATAAAATAATAGTTAAAATAATAAAATAATATTTATGAATTTTGGAGGAAGAAAAGAAAAAAACTACTTTTTTGTTTGTATTTTCGACATATCTCCCTGTGTTTTTACTCAAATTTCAAACGGGAGAGCTCGTTGGATGTAGAATTAAATTCTGCATCCAACAAGTACCCACTCAGCATACTTTTGACAGACCCCTCTACCCCAAAAACAAGAAATACTTGAAAAAATGTGATGATGACATCATCATCACATTTTTTCAGGTTGTCATCATCATAGTTTTTCAGGTATTTCTTGTTTTTGGGGTAGCGGGGTCCATCAAAAGGATGCTGAGTGGGTACTCGTTGGATGCGGAATTTGATTCCACATCCAACGAGCTCTCTCGATCGAAATTTGAGTAAAAACATAGGGAGATATGTCAAAAATACGAACAAACAAGTAGTTTTTTTATGATACCTATCCCAAAATTTATATTAAAAAATTGTTTAAGACCTATACGGTATTTCAAATTTAAAGCAATTTCATTGGCTAACACATGATGACATGTAATTTGAATTAGATTTAAAAGGCCCATTTTGAGTTGAAATTTCCTCTAATGCTTGTCATATTGGGCCTTGGCACGATGCTTATTCACTTATAATGCCACCATGACATCTCGACTTTGCTCATCAAGGTGATCCAAGTGGACTAATAGTTCTTCTAAATTGGAGGTTCGAGGTAAGATCTCAATGAATAGTTTCAAGGAAGGTATCTTGCATTTAACCGGTAAAAATAAATCCGCCCCATGAAACACTTGATACGGTGACAAAACCATGTAATTCTTAACCGCGGTTCAGTAAGCCCACAAAGTAGGGTACAACATGATATGCCAATTGGCTTTGCTTTGTCTGATGGTTTTTTGCAGAATGGTATTCAGATATTTGTTAACAGCCTCAACCTATTCATTTGCTTGGGGGTAATAAGAAGAAGAACGGTATTTCTTAAACCCCAAATTTAACCTAATTCTGCCATCATATTATTCTGGAAGTGACTTCCATGGTCAGTGACAATATCCTTTGGGTTTTTGAACCGGATTATAATCTGATTGAACATGAAGTGAGTGGTCGTCTCACCATCAAATTTGATTGTAGGCATAACCTCTACCAATTTCATGAAGTGATCAATGAACACTATAATATAATAATGCCCTCCAACTAACACCGGATTACAATAAGGGGCATCAGGCAGGGAAGGGTTCTCATTACCCCAAAAGGAAAGCAGGAAATGTCATACTTTTGGGGCCTTGGATTCAAATCAAACAATGTGGCCAAAGCCCTGGCCCTCTGACAAGGTCTTCATCTTTCCAAAGCTCAAGGTATCAATGACATTTTGGTTATTGGAGACTCTAGGATTGTTATACAGGCTCTCACAATAAGAAACCCTCCCATAGAGCTAAAGATTCATCACCTGTTAAGGAAAATCCAAAGCTACATCTCCTCCTTCCATGAAATCGATTTCTTTCATGTCCTCAGAAAGCATAATACTTTGGACGACTTGGCCGCGGACCTAGCATCCACCTTAGACAAAGGTGTCCTCTTGCTAAATTCAAATAGGTGCCATTGCCCCATCCCTTAAGCCCTCAACCCTTTGACTGTCCATATGGATTTATGCCTCAGTCCTAAGGGGCCTTCTTCGATGCCTTCCACGTTGGACTCTCATCAACACTTGGAGTGTTCCTCCCTTGCCTGTGGAATTCAATGGAACTGTGTGAAGGTGCATGGGAACCTGCATGTGGCACATGCTAGTTTAAATGGTGATGGAGGTTCATACGCACACCTCAACCCTATGTCCAATTTGCCTTCCGTCACCTCGATTCGGCATGATTCCAATCCTGTCCTTCTGCGCATTTTGGAGATCTCCCATCCTTCTACATCAACTAGAATGATGACGAGAGTTGTGCATGGTATTAAACAAGGTGGTGGATGGCTCTTTATTCCCCTTCGTTGGATTATTTGCAGGGTTTCTGGAGTTACATGTGTTGCCGAGATTTTATTCATCTTTGTTCCCATAAACACGTCTTTAGAATCCACTGTGTCCTCCCCTCTAGCTCTGCATGTGGAAGATGATATTTGGGATATCAGGAAGGGAATGAGGAGAATGAACCACCTATTGAATAGAATGGACACATAGGGAGGGTGTCGTCTAGCGAATGTTGATCAGGATTTGCTTGAACTAAGGAAATAATTTGATCTCTCAATTAAGCAAACTGAACAAGTGTTTACAAATTTCCTTGCAGAATTGGAAATCAAGATGGAAAAACTGGAGCTGAAAGTGGTTAAGTTGGAAGTAGAGACAGATTTTGGCTCCTCCTCCCGTCATGGTGGAAAATCTTGTTAATGCATGTACTCTCTAGTCTTGGTTTAACTTTTGTTAATCGTAGTGATTTTAGTATATAGACTTAGTTTCCTTATAGTTTCATCTTGTAAAACCTGAACTGTATGGGTTGTTTTTTGGACTTATGATTTCTGCTTCCACAAGGGCACCTAAATTTTTTGCTTCCACAAGGGCACTAGAACTATGTGGTTTTTCTCATAGTGGTTATACCATTGCTTTCTTAATATAATTGTTTCTGTTTTAAAAAAAAACTGGGTTACAATCCATATAATCCACCCCCCACTTTGTGAAGGAACCGATGGCGATGATAGGGTATAACGGGGCAGTATGCGATCGCATGTTTCGATAGAACACCTGGAAAGGGTGACATATATTAACCACATTAACACAATATTTAAATATAGATGGCTAACAATAACCCAATATCAAAATATTTTGAGTGTTAGAAAGCCCAGATAAATAACCACATGATGCCCTGCTATGACAATCATTAAGCATGAACTCAACCACCTCATGGGTCAAACAACGAAGAAATATAATGTCCACCCCATGTCGATAAAAAGTGTCACTGATTATGAGGTAGTTATTATCATTATGATGTAAGCATCATCACTCATCCCTCGAGAGATGCAGAGGGGTCTTCAAAGTCTGTAGATAGATGATTACATTGCCATACCAAGGGTCCATAGACGAGATGAGGAAAATATGCTCATCGACAAATGAGTCTTTATGAATCGTGTCCTCATCCCACCTAGGGAGATATGATATCAGCTCTACGAAGACCAAATACTTCTTCAACTTTTACGAAACAAAATCAAGGTCAAATTCTTGTAAAATTACAATCCATTTATTTCCCCCTATCATTTGCCTGGTCAATATGAACTGAAATGGATTGATGCGAGCTACGACTGTCGTATGGCGAAGTAAGATTTAGTGTCTCAATCACTGAAATGCATGAAAGTTGCAAAGGCCATCTTCTCAACATGATTATATCGAATTTCAGTATGGATTATATTTCGGCTAAGATAATAAATCAAATGCTCATGAAGCTCATAATATTCTTGAACCAGAACCATACCAATCATCTCATACTTGAGACGTGACCACATACACCGATAAATATCTACCATATTATAGTGGACTAAGGAGAGGGGTTAATGCCAAGGAATTATTAAGAGTCTTGAAGGACTCCAGGGCTCGCTCATCCCATAGGAACAGAGTATCCTTCTTCAATAAGTGAATAAAATCTTTGGTCAAATTGGCATAATTCACAACAAACCGAAAAAATAAATTAGTATTTGCTTGGAGACTCTAAAGTTGTCTAATTTTGCTCAGAGGAGGCAATCAAATTATTTCTTCTACCTTTAATGGATCGACCCTAATCCCCACCTTTGATACAATGAATCCCAATAATTGACCAATCCTAACACAAAATATACACTTCTAGGGGTTCATACGAATTTGACAACGATGACATCTTTCAAATACCAAATGAATGCTTGTTGTATGATCCACTCTCATATGAGAGTGATAAGTGAGGTCATCCAGATACACTTCAATAATAAGCTTAAGGTCATGAAATGAAAAGGTAATTACCCGCTAAAAAGTAGCTATGGAATTTTTCAGGCTAAAACGCATTTTTCGGTATGCAAAAGTATCCCAAGGACATATAAATGCATTCATATGTTAATACTATGATTTAATTTGTATTTTATTATATCCCAAAAAATCGTCCATAAACGAAAATACCTTGCTTCCCACACACTCATCCAAAATCTGATTAATAAATGGTGTGGGGAAGTTGTCTTTACGACAGGATCAATTCAAATGTATAAACTCAGTACACAAATGGAAGGTCCCCTACTTCTTATCCACGAGAATGGATTTGGATACCCATTCAGTTATAAGGGACCTAGGTAGATGAATCCATACTTGAGAAACTTCTCTACCTCTGCCTTAATGGCAGGCGCTTTACGAGGATTCACAACACGTAAACGTTGTCGAACATGTTTAGCATTTGGATACATTTTTATTTCATGTTCATTGATATGGGGATCAATAACTCACATTTATTCATATGACCAAGAGAATACATCACAAAATTCCTTAAATATCTCAGTGTATGTTTGAATTTATTTAAGTGAACAATCAACACCGATATAAATGTTCTCTATCTTACCAAGGTTTTAAGAAATGTTGATCAGAATAGTTTGTGATATGTTCTCCATATTCCCTTCGACATATATACCATGAGTGTTTAATGGGATCATGGTATGAAAAAAATTCTCTCTTAAGTTTGTCTGAAACTCATCACGCTTAATCCGTTCGAGCTCCAGGAGGAAGTAGGGTTGATGATGCATCTCTTCCTAGGGCTGTTGCGGACCAAGTTCATAGCCTCGATAAGAGCTTCATCTGAAAGAAACGTGTCATAGAGGCAGTCATGTGAGTGTGACTTTTACGGAGAGAAATTCCTATGGCTTGGGGTACCACAACAGATAGCTTGACTCCAAAAATCAGTACTTTCCTATATGCAAGAGAAACCAAATATCTAACACTAAAGGATCTCTATTCATACCTTATTCTGGACGATTGATGTAGATCCCCGTTGAGCTTTCCAACTCCAGCTTGTTTTTGATAAATTGCTTCCTCAACATTCAGCAAATAAGACAAGCATGCCATATATAATTGTGTTAGACCTACTCTAGCATATATAATCAATAACATATAAGCATTTAAAAGCATCCATGGATTAAATACTCATTTAAATACACATTATTGGACAGGAAAAGATATTTCTATTAATATAAAACATAGATTACAATAGTGACAACCTTTGTCGGCACGTCTACGAATCGAATAAACTGAGTCTCCACTTGGGCCTCCACCACTTCAATCCTCCATCTCTTGATAGCAAGCTCACAAGCAAAATGAAAGCTTGGGAAGAACACAAAAGTGCTCCAAGGGACAAAGGGACACAGACTCAAGTATAAGCTCCGGCAACAATGGACTATAGTTTTCTTGCTCTTCAATTCCTCTCCCTTCAATGTATCCAAAGGGTTCCTTATATACCTCTTCAACAGGGTAATGAAAGGTTGAATCCGAGCGATCTCAAGGCATATGGAAGGCCAAGCTACAAGTGATTCGGATCCACATTAAGGAAAACTCCAAAATAATTTGGCCTTTTGCACACATCCTGATGTATGCGGGTTTAAGGGTCAAATCCATGTATATATGTGAGAAAGGGATTAAAAGTCACGTATGGAAATTATTGCATGTTTTTAGGGATGATATTGGAAACATCAAAGGTGCAAAAATTGTTCATGGGGTCTAAAGAGTTTCCAGAGGGATAGGGAAGGACATAAAAGTGTGATTCACCATGTGTGGTAAAATCAGCTGTAACAGATGCCCCCTAATGTGTGAGGTCAGAGGGGTCATACGATGGCCGAAATACATTATAAGTCCATCCCAGAAGTGGAGTGATGAAGAACCCAGTGGAAGAACCAGCCATCCAATCAGTACAATACAATGATCAAAATCTACACATAACTGCACGTAGATGTAGCAGTCCCGGATACATAAGAGTACAATGGCCATGAATACGCATGATACAAAATATGACATGTGTGGACATCACCATGTACAATATAGATAGCTTCGAATATTCATGATGAAGATATACAAAGGATCATGATCTCCATGAAGGCTGAAGATATATAATGGACCAAGATCTGCATAATGGCTAGAAATATCTGACATATACTGGAATCAAGTCACAAGAGTTGAAATCTCATGAACAATGGAACGATCAAGGAGGTAGCATATATGAGATGCCACCAATCTGGAAGGTCTTCTACACAATCCGCTACGAGTACATGTCCTACTATGTGAATAGAGGTGTCAAGGTCGAACATAGTAGTCCATCATCTGATTATTGGTCATTGATGTATACCATTAACAAACGCAAGATCACCCACCGATAATGAAAATGGGAATGAAGGTACTAGAGTGCAAATTAACAAGTGTGAATAAACGTGTTGAGGTCTAACACTTGAGAGAATCCATCGATCAGGGGACATTGATGTATTCCCAAAAACTATCGATGGCGAGAGCACCTACCACTGATGACTACAAGTCTCAAGGCACTAAAAAATGAATCTAGATTCCTATCCCAGAATAAATGATCTAAAGTCGATGGGATGAAATCCACTGGAAGGAGGGCATTAAGGCATCCCCCATCATCCAACACGAGGTAGTCAACAAAGCTGTATAATGTGGAAGGACTCGATCATAATGTGCATGGACCAGTAACTATACTAGGAATGGCTTGACATGCAAAGTCAAGATAATTGAGGAATGGCCGACTCAGGTTTCAAATTCCTTCGAACAAGAGAATAAAGGCGAATGGTGACTGAATGTAGGTAGCATAGACTCAATATACAAAATTGGTACATCTCTGCGACACAGGAGGCATCAAAAGAGGCTCCATAGGTACTGGAAGCTTAACCAGTCAGTGGAGATAAACTCAGAGAAACAAGTACATCTCCTAAATTCAAACTATTAACCCAACCAACGGATGTGATATACAGTGCTTTGTTCAAAGTCGACATGACTCAACTGCTGCCAAAGATAACATATTTTCTTGTCCAGCTTTTTGGTTTTTTGATTTTTTTGGACTTTTTTCAAATATTTTGAAAAGCTTGAAAAAGAATAAAAGTTCTTTATAGTTATAGCCTAGGAGGAGACGAGTGTCAAGGGACAAACAAACTAGTTCCAAGCAGTGGAACATACCTATGCTCAATGCAAGGATACATGTGTAGGATAATGACACTCTGGGGAAGGTCCCCTCCCAGTAAAAATGGGGAATCGAGCTGCAAAGGATATATAAAATGGCTCTGCGTGGCTAGACATAAGACCAGCTCAGGATATATGGCTGATAATCAAATTCAGGGGAGCCAGCATAAGGATCAATGAGGCAGGAAAAATGCATGATAATGCAATTACAACTTGACATAAGGGAGTCCTGGGGAAATGGCCAGCATAAATTTTAAGAGGAGTATGAATCTCTTGCTCAAAGTCATGGAAATAATATACAAAGGACTCCCAAACCTAAGAGAAGACTCACAACATGGGTACCAAATGCAAAGGGTAGCTAACTAGGACACCCATGTATAAGAAAGCTCTACCATTCACAAAGTACCACTTCTAACAGCAACATGAAGGTTCTGTGATACCATGGAATGGGTTCATACCTAAGGTTAAAATGAAATAGTCATAAGGTCATGCAAAATGCAAGCGGATGTGAAATCCTAACCTATATGCTAGTTTAGACATGATACCTGTGATAGGCACAAACGGGTAAAAACCTTGAAGAGAGTGTACAAAAACCAGATCCTACATGACAACCATATTAGTCCAAAACAACCCAAAATAGTCAATAAAGAATCCAAACTATAGGATATAGGGAGGAATGATCATGACAACTACACCCAAAGGAAACAATGTGATGAACGATGGGACATAAAAAGGAAAGTAACGTGTATACCCAATGTTCACGCATCCACTACCACCCCCGCGAGGGTGATCACTGGTGTAAAGATCAAGAGAAGGGAGTCAACATCCTACACAAATGGAGTAGAGGGAAGAATGTGACCACTCCCAAATCTATGAGCAGGGTAAGGGGCTGTAATTCCCCCAAGTTTGACACTAGGGTCCGCAATAGGACCAATGATGGGTGATAGGATACCAGGAATGCCGAAAATAAAAGGACCCAAACTCAAGAGAGCATAAATATACTCAAGTAACCGCCATCCCAAAGGCCAACTAGCGCACAAAGAACACACTCCTAAGAAAATATACAACCAAAATACAAGCAAACCAAGGGGAGGATATGTGAGCTCCTGAATGCAGTAGGCATGTCTCACCTAGGAGAGGCTCAAAACTTCCATACACTACAAGCGGAGGTATGTAACCAATTATAGTGGCCCTCAGCTTCAACGTATAAAGCGACTGTGTTGTCCGACCTCTACCTGCCCAGGACACTTGCAGAATAACCTCTGTGGAGTACCCCCTCAATAACATAGGTAAGGAAACTAAGGTCACCTCAATATAATCAATGCTCAGGTGGACAATCACATGCAGGATTGATCATATGGGCAGGGTAGCAAAGCCCGAAACTATCGAAAGAGCCCCTAGATATGAATACAATCCTGGAAATATCTCTGGTGCTACTCAGTTATGACCAGGGGTCATCCCAATCATAACCGTTCACATTGCCTCTTGCTTAAATCCCTTATAAGAGAAGGATCCTAAGAAACATTAATTATACCAAGGAATTTCACACTCTCACCTGGACAGACACATACATGTTTTGGTTAGTGGTCTTGGAGAATTTACTCACAATGAACTATTCCAAGACCCTAAAACCTAGTCTTGTTGGTGTACCATATAAAATAAAATAGTGTAATTCATTTTATTATGTGTTGATTTTAGTTGTATGTAATTACTAAAAGGGAAATGGTCGCGCAACTAATGAAGTTATGACTCAGCAGTGAAGTAAATATGCACACCATAACAAACAATGCTAAGTGCAATCTTTGTCAAATGAAACATAGTGTATGCCACTACATGAGATGCATAAATATATATTCCTTTCTAAATGCCAATGAAATCCTTCCTATATGAAAGCCTAAATAAAACTCTCATCCAAGCAATCCAATGCAAGTACCTCCTCAAATCCATATGCAAAAAATGAAACTACCTTGTATTTTTCAATATAAAAGAATGAAAATGCAATAAAATTCATCTAAATCTCTCAGTCTCTGCACCAAGTATAAAACACAAGGCCAACAAGACACCGAGACAAAAAGAGTAATGCACTAATGGAAAAACAAAAGGGATAAATGACTAAAACTACTTTTAAAGAAAAATCAATGAAAAAGGGGTCTCTGGTCACAAAAGAAGCATTCGACAAACAACATCAGACCCAAGGAAGACCCAACCACACTCAAAACCCACCCAACAAATTCCCACAACATCAAACTCACCAAAAGGGAGGATGTACGCAATTGTTTAAAGAACAGTTGCATATATACGCGACTTTTGGCCAAAAATCCACGTATGTACGTGACTTTTAGCCAAAAACCTGCGTATATCGAAAAGGCAGTGGTAAAAATAAGGCCAAGGGTCAAACCAATAAAGGGGAGTGTCAATGGATGAACATACTATAAAATGCAACAAAGAAACAAGGAGAAACAAAGAGCAAGTCAAGAATATCAAGCACATTGTGCCCCCAACCCCAAAGACAAACAAGGAATGTCCCCAGCGGAGTCGCCAATTCTGTTACGAAGAGAAATTCCTATGGCTTGGGGTACCACAATAGACAGCTTGACTCTAGAAATCAATCCTTTCCTATATGCAAGAGAAACCAAATATCTAACACTAAAGGATCTCGATTCATACCTTATTCCGGACGGTTGATGTAGATCCCCGTTGGGCTTTCCAACTCCAGCTTGTATTGATAAATTGCTTCCTCAACATTCAACAAACAAGACAAGCATGCTATATATAATTGTGTTAGATCTACTCTAGCATATATAATCAATAACATATAAGCATTTAAAAGCATACAGCAGGGTTGTTGCAACCCTTGCCTATACCAGAATGGAAATGGGATGTAGTGACGATGGATTTCATCACCAAGTTACCTAAGATGAGATTGAAAAATGATGTGATCATGGTTGTGGTAGATAATTTGACTAAGGTAGCACACTTCATTCCAGTAAAGACAACTCGCAAAGAAGCTAGCATTGCAAATATTTACATGAAAGAAGTAGCCAGATTGCATGGTATCCTGAAGGCTATAGTATCAGACAAAGATTCAAAATTTACTTCTAACTTTTGGAAAGGATTGTTCGAAGGGTTTGGTACAAGTCTAAACATGAGTAAAACATACCACCCTCAGACATATAGACAAACAGAAAGAGTTAACCAAGTAATTGAAGATATGTTAAGGATGTATGTGATGGATCAACCATCTAAGTGGGAATATTATTTACACTTGGTGGAGTTTTCTTATAATAATGGATATCATTCCTCTTTGAAGATGAGTCCTTTTGAGGCCATGTATGGAAGGAAGTGTAATACTCCCATAAGTTGGGATAACCCAATGGATAGAGTCATTGTTGGACCAGAATTATTAAAGGATATGGAGGATCAAATGGTTAAGATAAATAAAAATCTAAAGGTAGCTCAAGACAGGCATAAAATTTATGCATATAAAAACAGTACTTTCAGACAGTTTCAAGTTGGGGATCATGTGTTTTTGAAAGTCAGACCCAAGAAGAGTTCCTTAAACTTGGGAAATTGCTCCAAGCTAGCTTCCAGATATTATGGACCTTTTGAGGTCTTAGCTAAGATAGGAACTGTTGCTTATGAGTTGGCCCTACCCGCCTGCATTATAGTACATAATGTGTTTCATG
Source organism: Pseudotsuga menziesii (assembly GCA_001517045.1). NCBI lineage: Eukaryota > Viridiplantae > Streptophyta > Pinopsida > Pinales > Pinaceae > Pseudotsuga > Pseudotsuga menziesii. Next base: position 246,793 of record LPNX010895874.1, on the reverse strand, counting down.
TGTCTTTATTGAAAAAGTATATACCTGATACTAACCATGTAATTGATTGGAATGTGATCTAGGTAATTAGAGTGCTTTTATTTTCTCTCTCTCTCTCTCTCTCTCTCTCTCTCTCTCTATATATATATATATATATATATGAACATGGTACTAATCATGTGATTGAATGGATTATGATCTAGGTGGAACCAAAAGGGGATTTTCCGGTACAACATGTTTCCATTTTGGGAAGCAAGGTAAAGCTCTTTGGAATAGAGAAATCAGGTAGGTAAAGTTCCAATGGACACATTACAGTCCTGAGGATCCCACTTGGGAGCTGGAGGATACCATGAGGGAAGCATACCCTCATCTATTTTGAAATTTTGCGGCATGTATGTAATATGGATCGAGGACGATGCATTTTTTAAGGGAGAGGGAGATGTAATACCCTAGTTGTTAAGCCCCAGACTTATGATCCTTCATGTGACTTATGTTCTCTTACATTATGGACTTATGATATTTTATATGATTATGGAATTTTTGTACTTTTTATGATGAATTTAATTAAGGAATTATTATTAATGTTTGATAACATGACTTTGTACTTTGGTGTTACTATTAATGTTAATGTTATTACTAGAATCTTCGTTATCTTTGAATGTTGTTAATGATTGATTAAGTAAACAACTGGCTCAACAAAGGAAACTAAACGAGTATGGGGGGACATGGATTCCACAAAGTGGGGGAATGGGGACATCCCTAACGCCTTCTAACTTATTGTTGGCTTAAATTTTCCCATCCCAATTCATATTTTCACCTTGGTGAGATTAATAATGTTCGTCACCCAAACCTTGTACAAGGAACCCTATTCTCAATAATTATGGACTATGGAGATATTTTTGCATATTTTGCACACCTTAGCGGGCCCATATTGCATAGGTATCCCTGCTTGGGAAAATATTCCCTCACGTTTATGTGTTTATGGTCATTTATGAGCCCTTTCCTGGTTTTTAGGACCGTAAGCTATTTTGTAGCTTCCACTCTTACACCATGCATTAATGATCCTATTTTTGTGCTTCCATGATATTTATGACCCCATTGGATTCCCTCTCTCACCCATTTCGACCTCCTTTATGTTTTTTAACCCCATTTATGCATTAGTGTGCCTCCATGTGCTCTTCATGGCTCCACTCCTTAGTTTTTGGGTAACTCCTCCTCATGGTGCTAATTCGGGAAAGGCAATATTTTCACTAAGCCACCACTCCACTAATTTAAGTTAATTATCCATGATTAAGTTTAAACCTTACTTATCTCTAATTTGGGTTGATCCATTTGGGTTAGAATGGTCTTCCTTATGCCATAAAACCATATGCCATCTCCTTGTTGAAGTTAATCTTGAGCTTTAGACCATGTGATTTATGTTATCTACCCGTGTTGGGAAGGTGAATATTATTGAGAGTGTGTTGAGACTTAGAGGGAGTCTATTTGTTACCTTTGCTTCCATTATATCACTCTACTAGTCCAGGTTTTCACACAAGAAGCCAGGAAATGGGAATGGCAAGCTAGGTCACATCCCATAGGCAGTGGAGATGGACAAGAAAGTAGTAGTGGGAAGCATTGTGTCTCTCGAAAGAGGTAGTTTCAAGAGTAGTGAAACTATGAAAGGATCTACCTGTGGATCCATGGTATCAGCTCGAGGGTGACCTGATCAAGCGAGGAAGGCTTAATGGTGTCTACGACTGGGAGGAAAGTTGTCCTGCTGCAGCCAGTTGCTTATATTTTGAGATAAGTATTTGTCTTATGTTGTGTTTTCATTACATTATTTTACTTGGTATATGTGCAATTATGGATGATTGGTTATTTGAGTGTGCATGTATTGAATGTCAGGATTTTCATGGAGGAAGGATGAATATCATGGAATTTATTTTCTATTCTCGTTACCTTCTTTCTATTCTTCTTCTTCATAACCATAAATTGTAATTTTGGCTCTATTTTATTGAGAGGGGAGAAACCATATGATATGGTTCGACCATGTATGCTCATTTTTGAGTTGTGAGACATGTCCCATTGCGTCTAGAGCAGTGTTTCCAGTAAACAACACCTTTCGTTTCATTGAAAAAGCTTTCTGGATGACCAAGATATGTTTGTTTTGGTCCGTAGCTTTCCGGTGCCGAGATGAACGCACCTGTCATTTTATTGTAAATCATTTGGTTGCATAATTGTTCTTAGTTGCAGATATAAGGATGAGATAGGTATTCTATATGTAATATTAATTGATGGCTGGATGGTGGCAGCCATACGATTTGATTTTTATTAGTGAAAGATGACTGTAGGAGACAGTTATCGAGAGCTGATTTTGAGGTCTGTAGTTGCAGTTGGTGTTCTTGTTTGCTATGGTTTTGGTGTGGCTGTATATTGCAGCCTATTTATGCTCCATGATATGTGGTTTTCCTTACTTTTTATGGTCACTAATAGAACACACATAAAAACACCGAAAAAGTAGATTAATTTTCAAATAATCAACGACATCAATACTTGGTTATTTATAAACTATGCTATCAAACAAACCCAAAATACATAAATTAGTTATTCACAACGAATATGATGTTTAGCATGTATTATTTATGTTCTTGTTTCAATTATGACCTTTATCTTTCACTTTGGAAATTATTAATCAAGTTTCACAATTAATTATTTAATTAAGTGGCGTAATTAAATAATTAAGTTTCGCAAACTTTAGTTATAATTGAATCTCTAGAATTTAATTTATTTGGGTGAATGGTTAGTCAGATCAATAGTAATTTATCTATCTCCATTGTTCTTAAACCTTAGTTAGTCTTAATTTAGCACCTTTGGCCTTATCTCAAGGTTCGGGGACACTACAAATAGTGTATGTACATGACCTACCAAAGGAAAGCTCATGTATATATGTGACTGTAAACAATATGACCAGTGTATATAGGGAAGAAGGTGGTAAAAACACAAACTAAAATCTAAACCACTCCAAGTAATTGTCCACAAATGACTATACTCCTAAATGCGACACAAAAACACAAATAAATTGAGAGCAATTTGAGCAAAAATGCACCAAAAAACCCCAACCAAAGAGACTTCCCCAGTATGGTCGTCAATTCTGTAACGGAGAAAATATTTGTATAGTTTAGGGTGGACCACAAAAGACAGTATGACACTAGAAATCAGATCCATTCTCAAGTATTCTAGATAAATTAAATAAACTAACAACTAAGGGATCGAACCCGTACCTCAATAAGATATTTGAAGAAGACCGCCATTGAGCTCGCAATAAAAATATTGTCCCTACAATTTCCATCAAGAAAAAATATATATCTAAGCATAAAATATATTAAGTGTTAGTATTCAATCTAGCGTAATCCATTAAACATGTATAAAGCAATTACACCCACGAATAAATATAAACAATTGCACATGAAATTTGAACGAGAAATGGATATTTCTATTAATATTAAAACATAGATACAATGTGACAACCTATATCAGCACCTCGTCGGAACTGAGAATTGAGTCCCTCCACCTGGGCCTATTAAATTGAGCACATAGATCTGTGGACAAACACACAAATCACAGGATAGATCACACAATTTACTCAGTTATTGAAGAATGAAACAGTGCAAAAATGGCTTGCAGCTGTGAATGCTTTTCATTAATCAAAGAGTAATTAGATAATAATTACAATGAAGTACAATGGCTTAAATAGCCACATGCAATTCCAATCCACATGAGGAAATTTGAATTGATTAGACTCTACTTGAATCTAGGTAACTAAGACCTTGTCTAAATCATTATCGGAGGACTCAATAGTTAACTAACCTTGTCTAAACAATTACCAGAGTTCAACGGAGTTCTAAAACACAACTCAAGTGTCTAATTCAGTGTTGATTGAGGCTAACTGACTATGGTAGGTGAGAAATGTGCCTCTCCTACATGCATCCATGCAAACCTAGCACTAAATGAATGTAGAGGACTAGAACTGGATGTAACTGACTCCTAACTCAGTTTGACTAGTCACTAATTGAACTCAATTGATGAAGGTTGGTATCGGCACTCTCAGTGGCTCCTAAATTGTAGGGATTTATCTTGGAGGCTCCTAAACTAATGCATGTGGAATTAGTGGCAGTAGGCCTCAATTAGTGTTCCCCACACTTAGTAACTGGAATATGTGCCCCAATTAGGCCAAGTGGACCCAATGGTGCTAGTGACTAAAAATAGACTGGATGGACTCCTGATTTAGACATATGACCAAATTGGACAAGGGAGGATTAATAATCCTAACACCCCCCCTAAATGCTAACTTGGACAATCTGTGGGCCCTGGTAACTAAGACCATAGGTCACCCATTACATCAAGTAAAGTAAAGTAACTGCTCAATACAAGGAGCTCGTGAAAAAACCACATGGGAAAAAGGCCCCCCCTCTAATTAAGCGGGTAGAATCAAGATCAATACGGTCCTTCTATGCATAGGTATATTGGAGCATGGCATGTGAATCTCTCCATCATTATGTGTGGAGAAATATTCCTCTTTGGAAGAAGAATGATATGCTCAACTAAATCAGAAATATAGACATCTGTCAAATGAAGACTAGACCCATGTAGAACAACTGAAATCAATTAATAACTGAGAAAAAGTTATTGAGGATTCAGAACATGTGAGGAAAAATCAAGAAACTGATATGTTACATCCATGAACATCAAACCATGAGTGGTAAAATCAGCCCCAAGTGTTAGGAGCAAGTGTTTAGGAAGATGCAGAATGTCTTCCTCTTTACTAGTTCTGTGAGGAGATGAGCATGTGATCAATGGTAGAGAAGAACTGGGACTGTGGAGAGTGAATTATTGAGCTCCATATTATGATATAGCTTCAAAAATATATAATGATTCACAAAATAAAACATCAGCAACCTCATAAGAGGAAACTAACACCAAATCCCCAGTAGCAGTTTTGAAGGGAAATTGCGGTACTTGATTTTTCACATCGGAATTGGTGAGAGCAACTACAAGAATGAGTGAAATATATTGGATTTTAAAATTTGAACCAAAAAATATCATATCAGAAAGTAAATCATATCTAAATAGGTTCACAATAGATCCAAAAATGTGAAATGAAATCAAATCCCTAACAACAGTCTTGTAGGAGACTTGCAGTACTTGTTTCTTCACACCGTTGATGAGAACAACTACAAGAAATACTGAAGGTTTATGAACCTGAAATATTTAACCAGGAAATATATCTAAATAATATCATATCAAATCCAATAAGGTTTATATAAGATCCAAAGGTATGGTCCGATGGGACGGTGGATGCACAGTTTTCTTCTTCTTCAAAATTCTAAATTTTGGTGCATGCAATCCTGCAGGAATTTGCTGAAATATCTAGATCATGGGGAGCGAATGGATCAATTTGGTAATATGATATTTTTTCCAAAATATCCAAGGTATTACATATTTTCACACTAGAAGCAACATTAGAGGGAGAAAAAACAAATTTCTCTTCACTTTTGGAAGCAATTATTGACAAATTTTGCATAGAATTCAAAGGAAAATCATCGGTGAATGTTTGCATGGAAGTGCAGCAATGTTTTTCTTCAATGTCATAGATTTGAATGTATTCTTATGTTTTAGCCATACGAGGAGATGAGATATCAGATATCTCATGAACTTCCAGAGCATCAAGATAAGGAGTCACTGCAAGGAGATTGTCTTCAATTCGAATTGACTGTGTACAAGATTCTACTTCTTCCTCATCTTGAACAACTTCATGAGAGAGAGTGGAGGCCAATATTTTGGATCAAGGATGATTATGGTGCTGGATGTGCTCTCCAAAGTGCTATTATGATCCTCATCAATCATTCCAAAGGTTCTGTCCAATCTTGTCTAGAGTTCCTGTGGATCTTTAATAGATCTACTGAGGTAGCGCAAGCTAGGAAAAAGAGCCAGTTTCATTATTTCAAAATCTACATCCTTTTCATTTAGCCATTCATTCTCACTCTCAAAATACTATCTAATAAATCCATCAGACACCATATAGAGATATTTTCTTTTTAGAAATACAAATATCTTCACCTTCCATTCAAAATAGTTTGAGGATTGGGTGAGAAGAGGAACTGATGAATTCATTTCGGAGTTGTACCTACAAAACAAAAAAAAGGGCACCGTAAGGTTCGACAGTTAGCACATTTCTGGTTTTCATCACATCCAACATAGTTGATAAATCTTGATCAACAATTCCTTAACTTGGGGTATTAAGTGGTAAACTCTCCGCTTCTGGTGCAGTGTTGGAAGGAGGAATTTTCCTCAAAAAATGGTCCAGTAGGAGATATGAGGAGGAGAAGTGCCTTGTTTTCTGAGGCTCTGATACCATATTAAATTGAGCACATAGATTTTTGTACAAACACACAACTCACGGGATAGATCACACAATTTACTCAGTTATTGAAGAATGAAACAGTGCAAAAATGGCTTGTAGCTGTGAATGCTTTTCATTAATCAACTAGTAATTAGATAATAATGACAATTAAGTACAATGGCTTAAATAGCCACATGCAATTCGAATCCACATGAGTAAATTTGAATTGATTATACTCTACTTGACTGTAGGTAACTAAGACCTTGTCTAAATCATTATTGGAGGACTCAATAGTTAACTGACCTTGTCTAAACCATTACCAGAGTTCAATTGAGTTCTAAAACACAACTCAATTGTCTAATTCAGTGTTGACTAAGGCTAACTTCCTGTGGTAGGTGAGAAATGCACCTCTCCTGCATGCATCCATGCAAACCTAGTGCTAACTGTATGAAGAGGACTAGAAATGAATGTAACTGACTCCTAACTCAGCTTGACTAGTCACTAACTGAACTCAACTGATGAAGGTTGGTATCGGCACTCTAGTGGCTCCTAAATTATAGGGATTGATCTAGGAGGATCCTAAACTGATGCATGCGCAATCAGTGGCAGTAGGCCTCAATTAGTGTTCCCCGCACTTATTAACTGGAATATGTTCCCCAATTAGGCCAAGTGGACCCAATGGTGCTAGTGACTAAAAATAGATTGGATGGACTCCCGATTTAGACATGACTCCTGATTTAGACATATGACCAAATTGGACAAGGGAGGATAAATAATCCTACCAGGGACTCCACCACTTCAATCCTCCATACAAGGAAACCTCACAAAAGGAATGGAGATCTTGGGAGATGAACACATATGGTGTTATCAAAAAGGACAAAGGGATGCCGACTCAAGTATATGGAAATGGGGAAATTTTTTGCTATAGTATCTTTACTCTCAAAGTTTCTCCTCTTTCCAATGCTTCACAACAGCTCAATATATATCCCTCAAATGGGAAATGGAGGGTTGAATCGGAGCATCTCCTGACATATGGAAGGCTAAGGATCAAGGTATTTGTTACTTGATGAGGAAAAATCCAAATATATATATATATATATATATATATATATATATTTTTGAGCACAAACCTAATGTATGCGGTTTGTAATGGTGTGATATGCGTATACGTGAGCTATATAATTGATGACCTGCTTATGTCTTCAAAATTGACTTTTTAAAGGTTAAACTAAAGCATCAGGGCTAAAGTGAGCAAAGGGGGTACAATGAGTCTACATAGGGACAAGGGAAGGCCATCAAGTAATGATGCATGAGGTGTGTAAAATCATGCTATAACAATGTTTTGATCTCATATAATGTATAATTATGAAGAACCAATTCCTATCCAACACATCTAGGTAAAAAAATATTTGGTTGTAGTGTTTAGGGAAAACATAGGGTTCCTTAGTATCAACCCACATTTTTTTATCCCACTATCACAATATTCCTTTACATTACTCCGAGAAAAGGTAGATCACCACTTGCACCTAAAAATAAACACATTGAAAAGATGAGAATTTTCATTTTGAAAAAATAAAGGACCGTGTCATATGTCTAATAACCAAATCATTAATAAATACATAATACATGTTACAATTCAAATGTGCATTATAAATTGAACATGGTACTTAGAGAGATTGTTACATATTTCTTGCAATTGATTCCTATGTTTAGTGTGTCTTATTCACCACATGAGTACCCATTGGATGGCATATTTCTCCCTGACCTAGTTATCCATCCAAATTTAAGGACAAATATTTAGCATTAAATGATAAGGATAAGGCATGCTTCTACCATAACCATATAAATTATTTCATGTCACTTTCCCATTAAACCACAACCCATGGTTGTGTTTCCTCCACATTGTAAAGAATTTTTTTATTGATGGCATTAATTTCTAAATTCACTAAGGTATTCAAGAATTCAAAAAGAACAATATGATATCAAATATATAATATCAACTTCAATGTGTATAGCTTCTCTCTAGAAATTTGAAAAAATATAAGTGTCTTAATCTTTATCATGCACCTTTTTATGTTCATTTGGAGTAGATCCCTTGTGATTTTTTCTCATTATGATTGTCATCACAAACCACTTCCCCGGAATAGAAGGAATCAATACTATGTACCCCTCCACCATAGAGCCATTTGGTTTTTCCCTTTGATGAACAAACCCCTTTAAGTTTTTCATGTACCTATTTAACAAGAACATCCAATGACATGAGTGTTAGGATCCCCATTTATCCAATATAGTCTATTTTCCTAACTTAGGTGGTAATTATTAATGTACTAGAGTGTGGGGGACACACATAGAGGTTATCTTCCACTTACTGCATGTGCATGCATGAGTTTATGTGCCTCTGAGACTAATCCCTACATTATAGGATCCCACTCTTAGTGCCACCAGCACCCTCCATGAGTTGGTCGTCATGGTTGGTAAGCAGTTATGTTCATTTAAACTCCAATTACAATCAGTTAGATCACTTTGAGTTATCCTAGTTCCAGTTTTGCATGCATGAAGGAAGAGTGGCACCTTTTTCCCACCTACTTCATCAGTTAACCGATTTAGACATCTGGAGTTAGACTAGTGAGTTCCAGTAGTGATTTAGACACATTGAGTTATCTATTCAGTCAGCTTGAGCTGGTAGATTTGAATCCTATCCATGGAATTCAAGTTCTATTTATTATATAATCATTGTATTATTGATTAATGAATGAATATTAATGTTGTGATTATCTAAGCAATTCTTGTTTGACTTATATGAAATTTATGGCATGAATTTCATGTTCAGTGTACATTCTCTTTGATTATTCCACTGAATAATTCCCTTCCTACAGTTCTCATATTTTCCTGTAGATAAATGGTTCACAAATTTAACATGGTATCAAAGCCTTGTTCATGGTATAAGAAAACTTTGTTCGATCTCCATTGTGCACCAGAAGCAGCCGAGTTTCCACATAATTCTTGCAATCATCGCCTTGCTAACTCTGGATTCTATTCAGAGAAGTATCTGAATGTGTGAGGGACTCTGAAAAAGTGCACATGTCGAGGTGGAAAGGTTTGAATTGACATATGATTGGGAATTGAATTGGTTTTACAATGTTATATGTAGGTACCTATGTAGCTTCTTAAGGAATTGACTGATCAACATACAGAAATATGGATTCTTCAAATCTCATACCCCGAATCCTTTTACTCTTCAACTACACTAATTGGAGGGAAGATATGCAGGTAGACTTGCACATGCTTGGTCTGTTTAGGATGAAAATGTGCATAGAAACTGAGCCCCAACAATATGTTGAGAAGAACAAATTTTTGAATCGGCTTGATGAGGCCTTCAACTTCATGTGGACTCATATCTCCCAAGATATTTTGTTCCACCTCGAGGGACTAAGGGCTCCGAAGGAAGCTTGGTACAATATTGAATCTTTGTTTGGAAAAAATATGAGATTCGAGGGCATATTTTGGAGAATTAACTGATGATTTACAACACATCAGTTTTGAATTTATTCAGCAATTCTTTACAAAATAAAAGTCACTAGTACTGCAATGAAAATACTGTGGATTAGAGAGGAAATATGAGAAGCTTGTGTTGTTAGTGCTTTGCAAGTTTGGCTCAAAGTACTCATTCTTTGTCTCTACATTCCATTCTGGAAGAGCTTCCATTCCTAATTGGAAGATTCCTTCTCTAGATTCTTGGTTGAGTCCTTAATACAAGAGAAAGATAAATTGGTTCAAATGGGAGTGATTCAAACCTCCAAGAATCAAGCACTCTTATTGAAAAACTAAAAAAATGTGCAATAAAGGGGAAAGAACAAAGGGAAGGATACCAAAAACACTGATTTGAATCCAAAGGAGAATAAGAGATCTTCCAATGGAGCCTCAGGTTCCAAGAAAAAATAATAAATTTGAGAAGAATAGATGTCCCTACTGTATGAGAGGCTTTCATCTAGATATCCAATGCATGAATATGACCATCGACCAGTTGGAAACACTCCTTCAACAAAACAATATTTCCCTTTCATAAGGATCAAAGGATTCTAATGTTGGACAACCGACAAAAGATCATGAGAGGTGCCATGCCTTGAAGGTAGGCTTCAATCAGTCGAAGGCTTACTTGATAGAGCTTGAATCATCCAACCACATCGTTTTTTCTAGGTAATCCTTCACCACTCTCAATCTCTCAGGAGGACCTAGCATTCATATGGGATATGACTCTCAAATCCTAGCTACTGGGAGAGGTTCTATTAAAATATAGCATGGTGAGTTCAATAATGTACTCTATGTGCCCTCTCTTGCAACACATATGCTTTATGTTTATCATATGACTCATACAGGATCCCCAAGAGAGTTACATTTGACTTTGACACAATAGAAATCACTGAATCATCTACTATAAATATCAGAGAGAAATGGTTTTCTAATCATGCCTCTAAGGCATATGAGTTCTCCCATTTCCTACCTGCTTCACATCCAACATATCTATTGACTCATTCTAATAACACAATTTGTCGCATGAGAGATTTGGGCATCTCAATTTCAAATATCTCCAACAACTTCACAATGACAAAATGGTTGAGGGCTTGCCAATCATCCAAACATCAGATGGAGTATGCCATGGTTGCTTGGTAGGTAAGCATCCAAAGAAGAGATATGAAGTTGGGAAGGAAACTAGAGCTTCCTCTACACTTGTTTCGATACACAGTGATGTCTCAAGACCAATGCCTAAAACATCAATCAATAGATCTAGATATTTTCTTACTTTTATTGATGATTGTTCAAGGTTTTGCTGGGTTTATTTTATGAATAATAAATCATAGGTATTTGAAACTTTCAAAGTTTTAAAAGCCTTGGTTGAAAATAGCTTTGCAAAGAAGATCAAGTCCATTAGATCAGATAATGGAGGTGAATACATTAAAGGATATTTTCAACAATTCTATGAATCAGATGTGATTCGACTGGAACACTTAGTTCCATACACACCAAAGTAGAATGGTGTGCTTGAGAGGAAAAATAGATCATTTAAGGAGATGGCAGCTTCTCTTCTCCAAGTAAAGAATCTTCCTCATTCTCTTTAGGATGGAGCTGCAAATTGTGCTTCATACATTAATCATAGAGTGCCTCACAAATCAGTGATTGGGTCCACTCCTTTCGAAGCACTATTGGGGAATGAGCCTAATGTCTCACAATTGAGATTTTTGGGTTCCAAATCTTGGGCCAAAATTCCTATGGAAAAGAGAAAGGCCTTCCAATCCTAGATTAATGAATGCATACTGCTAGGATATGCTGAGGATGAAAATGCATATAAATTGATGGAACTTTCAACTAGAAAGTTCTTCATAGAGTGCAGTGTTTAGTTTGAAGAAGATCAGTTGCTTGATCCACCACAATTCGAAGCACAAGGAGGTATAAAAACTCTTTCATTTCCATTTGATGATGATATTTTGTCTCATGTTTTAGATTCAGATGATGAAGAAACACGATCACCATGATCTTGATATTGAGGTTGTACCTCATGATAATATAGATCCAAATCCAAACATTGCAAATCAGTGGACTAAGCCTAAATGGGACCAAAATGTCATTGAAGCAGTTGGGAATGGTGCTGGAAATCCAGATGACAGAAGAAGAACATGGTCCCAGTATCAAAATGAGCATGTTTCACACTCTCATACAACTTCACTATTTACAGAGTGGTGAAAAAAAATTCCAGGAAAATGCTACTTTATGATAGCAAATGATCGACAATTTGGCCCACAAAAGAACAAAATTGATAATTCCATTCCTCCTCCAGAAAGAAGAAACACAAGCAACATTCATTAGATCAAAAGAAAGTTCAGAGGTTCACATGCACAGTTGTAGGATGTTGATGCACAGAAGAACCAAGATACTGCATTACTATTGCACAGTGCTACAGATTGTAGCAAACTTTTTGCAAGTTTTTAGCCAAAGAGAAAAAATTTCTCTTAAGTATAGCTTGTTTCATGATTCCTGCTTATTTTGAGGGGGGGGGGGGTTCCCATGAGGTTTTCCCCACTTTCCTTATTTTATTAAGTAGTTTATTTTTTCATTTATATTTTATTGATGACTTTTGTCCTAGTTTCCAGGGCCCAAGTTGTCCAAAGTTAGGATTAAGCCGAGGTGTTAGGATTAATTAATCCTCATTTGTCCAATATAGTCTATTTGGTCTATTTTCCTAATTTAGGGGGTAATTACAACTGTACTAGAGTGCGAGGGACACACATAAAGGTTATCTTCCCCTTCCTATGTGTGCATGCATTAGTTTATGTGCCTCTGAGACTAATCCATACATTATAGGATCCCACTCTCAGTGCCACTAGCAGCCTCCATTAGTTGGTCATGGTTGGTAAGTAGTTATGTTGAGTTAACCTCCAGCTACAATCAGTTAGATCACTTTCACTTAGCCTAGCACTGGTTTTTCATGCATGAAGGGAGAGTGGCACCTTTTTCCCACCTACCTCATCAATTAACTGATTGTAGACTGATTTAGACATCTGGAGTTAGACTAGTGAGTTCCAATAGTGATTTAGACACACTGAGTTAGTGTTTTTCAGTCAACTTGAGCTGGTAGATTCAAATCCTATCCATGGCATTCAAATTCTATTTAGTATAATCATTGTTTATTGATTAATGAATGAATATTAATGTTGTGATTATCTGAGCAATTCTTGTCCGATTTATCTGAAATTTGTGGCATGAATTTCATGTTCAGTGTACATTCTCTTTGATTATTCTAATGAATAATTCCCTTCCTGCAGCTTTCATATTTTCATGTAGATCAATGGTTCAAAAATTTAACAAGGAGAGCAACTGAGTTAATTCAACCTCATCAAGTAGGTGAATTAGAAGATGGATTTTTAAGTCCATAAAACTTATGGGTAGTTACTTCTCAAACATACAAACAATTGCATCTATATTTTGATTCCGCCATGGAATTCTAGCCATATGAATCTCCTTTGATGTGATCCGACGTACAAATGTAGATAAATTCGATATTACACATCACATGTCTTAGGGGAAGCCATGGTTCACACAACCACGCAAAATCTATGGATAATGGAACTCCATAATAGAAACAATACACATAATGAATTGTCATAAAACCTTAAGGGAATAGTATATTTTAACCTACACTAAATGAAAAGAATCATGTATTAGAGATACATACCCTTAGAAGGTTTAGATGGTCATGTTATTTCAACCTCAACAAATCTCCTTCTACAATGAAGCAATGTCTTAGAGTTGACCCATATAAATAAGGTGCATTGACACCCAATATAACATCATTCTTCATAAAAAATTAATTTAAAAAAAAAAAATCCACAGGACATCGCCTTCTTTAACATACCAAGAGGGACTAGGCTCTCCTCTACTTTCCTTTATTAGAAAATTCCTCTTTTTATTATTTGAAGAAATAAAATCTCTCGTGATAGCTAATAAGTCACTTTATTTGGATGATATGTGTCTCCATAAAGAATATGAAACATTTTTTAAATATATGCATAGAATGTAGTAAGTGGGAGATATTAACATGCTCCCAATGTGGAATCTCATAAAATACAGATTTCATTTTCATCCCAATGTATACTTTTTAACACAGGTGTCAAAAAATTCATAATCATTGAACACAGGTCCCCCCATTAAATCAAACATTTCTTCATTTTCCTTCACCTTCTTTGTGTCATATTCCCTAATCCAACATGTTAGTGTGATTATTTCAGGTCTTTGAGCTCTCTCAAGTTTACCATTTAAAGCATATGCTATTCTTCTATAAGGGTTCTCTTATGGGAGAAATACTCTGGATAGGGCATACGTCAACTTTTGTAGGTGGTTGAACCACCTAGTTTTTATAGAAGCTCCACAACATTTGCATCCATGATATACTTTTGTTACAATACCTATGATATTATTGTATACATAGCATGTTAGATTAAAAAAAAGATAATTGCACCAAATTAAATATGCCAAAAAACGTTATAGATAAGAAAAAATCAATCAACATGCATACCCAAGAAAACTCCTAGTCTTGGATATCATGCGTAGTGTTCACACATATTCCATATAATATAATTGGGATAGGCGTTGATACATAATAAACATGTATCCCTTCCCATAATTTCTTAAATTCATCAATCAATGGTTAGATGTAAACATTCATTCTCTTTACTTGTTTTCCACCAGAAACTATAATAGCTAACATAAGATGTTAAACCTTCACAAAAATCATGTGGGAATACTTTTATTGGTCACTACTATTATCCAAACATAATATTTGATGTTTTAGAGGGAATATGGGTTAAATCCATCCATGGATATGCTCAATCGAAGGATCCATACCTCATATTTGAATTTATCGAACCATGTATCTTCTATATGTTTCATGGTTATTGAATCTGTTGGGATTCCCATAAATTCTGGTTCACTTGTATGTGAGGCATGCCACCTTTATAACTTGATTAATCGTTTTCAATGGAATATACTTTGAATACTTGAAACTATAAGAATGTTCTTCAATTTCTTATTAGGAGAACCAAGTGTCTTATCTTTTTTTGGTACATGTCATGACCACATTCTAGACATATTTCTTGGTTGGTATATTTCTATCTGTATAGAATACAATCATTTGGACATGCATGGTATGATATGTACTCAATACCCAACATTTTCAGCATTTTCTTTGCCTCTATGCAATTGTCGGTGAAGACAATATCACTCAAAAGTACCTTATATTTTAGTAACCCTAGAAGTGCTAAGAGACGCACACTTAACATATTATACATTGCTTTGGCAAGTTGTAGAGTAGCATTGTTGTCCCTAGTTTGGTAGACCTTGACCCATGTCCAAATACAGGGGTCATGGAAGAAGATTTCAAGATTTTGAAGAAGGTATTGATGATATCAAATTCATCCCCATGTTCATTTTTTTGGAAGGCATGTAAAACCATTCCCTTCATAGAATTGGTATGTTGTAAGAAATCATCCATACCAACCTCTATACCATTTCCCTCATCTCCAACATGTGAAGAAATAGTTTCATTGTATAGGTTTTGAATTGGTGACTTAGGATGTTGCGGGATATTAATAGTTGGTGATTCAACCATGCTTGGTATGCTTTGTCTCTGAGCTATGCTCATTTAGCATCATTCTCTCAATTTGACACCATAGTAGGGTGCAATGGTAGATGATGGATATGTCACTCATCATATGAATCCTTATTGTAAAAATATTAAAAAATATATCAATAATATTAATAACAAAATGCATTTGATATGTTCAAACATTATACCCAACAATTATTACAAGCATGGAAATTGTTTTCCCAATGAGAAACACACAACCAACCAACTTATATAATGCAAGTTGAATTAAGCAATAAATTTATGATAGTTCCATTTAAGATAAGATAATATCATTTTATTAATGTCAACTAAATAAACACAAAAGGAGGTTAATGGGAATAGAGGATACATCTAGTAAGAGTACAATGTGGTAGTCCAAAAGCAGCTCCTAGAGCATGTTGGAAGCAAGATAAATACAACCAAGGGAACGTCTATAGGTAAACCCAATGAATGGAATATTTTGATTTTTCGGTGGTCTACAAAACTTATAGTTTATTAAAAACTCATCATCGGGAGACATACTATGTAATGCATGCATAGCAACAATTTTGGATGCTTTCATTTTCATAAATAATTCTTTGTCATTGGAATGTTCCTCAAAGTAGAAATTTGCACCTAATAGTGAGGACCTACAAATACTTATGTACACTTCAATGTTCCCATGAGTTCATAGATGACCATCATGTTGACACCCAAAAAATCCTTGCGTCAATAGTAGGGGTTCTCCCTGACGAAAAGTCCCAATTAGAATTCTTGTCGTTTGGATTATGAAACCCATCTAAATTCTAGACCGGATACCATTCTATGGTTGAGGCTTCTACCGATTGCTTCTTGATCCAACATTTAGGGTTATATTAATAAATGAAATGCAGAAATGACTTACTCTTTAATGTAGTCCTAAACTAAACTAACCTATCCTTGCAAGGAGAAAGAGATAACAATGAAAGCAACAAATGAAGCAGAATACATTTCAAAAGAAAGTAACTGTAAAAACACGAAACATATCACAACCAAGAAATGAGATTAAATATTGAGATAGCTACAACATTCACACATTTTGCATGCACATCGTGAAGAAAGAGAAAGGAAAATTTCATTCAAACCATACACAATAAGTAGCAATGCACTATTAGATTAATCCAACAGAAACACATAACAATCTTACTACACATGATACATAGGAGAAAAGGAAATAGTTCCATGGAATTCATACACTCAACAACACAACTTCCACATCATAATATTTGAGTCTAATAGTGGTATATTCATCTTCAGAAATAGTTCATACAAAGTGAGTAGAAAAAATGATTTAGTCCCAAAAAGTCCCCTTTATTTCTTTCTTTCAACCCCCGTTTTATCATTTTTCACTCAACCCGTAAGTGACCATTTGAATCCCTTTAGGACAATTTTAATTGTTGAGATTCTTTTCCACATATCACTTTACATATTTGTTTCAAAGAAACTAATTTAAATTACAATTAAGATGGATTATTCCCTTCGTTTTGAATATATTCATCCCAAAGTTTACAATCATAAAATATAACATTTAATTAATGTGCAAATAAATACGTGGAAATAAGTTGCCATGTCAGTGTTGATGTATTTGTAACTTCGGAATGTATTCATATATATATATCTTATGTCTTGTAACCCGATGTTTATTCTGGGATGTGTCTGTAATGTAATTGAGTCATGTTGTCATGCCTCGATGTTCTGATCGGGAGGATCTATAATGTAAACAATTCATGTCAAGTCATTGTGGGTAACCCTCCTATTGTCTAAGGGTTAAAGTCCCCCCAGTTCCGGGGCACTAGGGTTATTAGAATCACTTAGTGAATTCAACCCTAGTAGGGTTTTAGTCATGCCAAGAAGTAGTATAAATAGAGAAGTGACTTCTCTATTTAGCACACATCTCATACACACTCAAGTGTAGCGCATAGTTGAGGAAGGAGAAGACTCCGGGGCTAGATAAGAAGAAGGTTACTGTTGTAGGGAGATCACTTACTATTTTGGGATTTTCTATTTTGGTGTTGATTCTATCTCTGAGGAAGTTGCGGGGTTTTCTCCATTTATGGTTTCCTCGAGGAAAAACACTGTGTTCATTGTCTCTTGTGTTTGTTTGCTGTGCTTGTTATTCTCTCAGTTAAAGATCCTAATAATGCTAGCTTAATGTTGAAAAACTAACATGGTATCAGAGCTAACCTGAGAAGAAGACACTGTGCAGCTATGGGAAATGGGGATTCCTAGTTTGTGGAAATTTCTCCACATATTTTCAGCAAAATTAAGGTGGAATAACTCTCCTCCTTATGGCGCATCTTTCTGTTGAAGCAGAATTCAATTCTGAGGTTTTTTGGTTTTGGACCCGACACTGCTGCCTAAAATTAGGGCTCTTCACAGAAGGGGAATTTTTCAGTGAGCCTAGGCCTGGATTGATCTCCTCCCCAAAATATAAGTTAGGGATCAATTTCAAAGCAATTGGTTGGACAGAACTCCGGAAAAGCAAAACCCTAATTTGCCCTTGATCCAGCACTACAAGATTTCAGCTCCAAATCTAGATCCGACATCTTGACCTGGTAAGATCTAAATATTTTGTATTTCCATTTGAGGTTCTCATTTAAGATGTATCATCATACCAGGCTTGATGAAAATCTTGAGGGAGCTGATAAATTCTGAGCCTGGAAGTATAGGATCTCCCTAGTCCTGGAAGAAAATGAGTTTGACTCCTACATCAATGAGGAGGTTCCAGTTCCAGAGGGAGATGAGGCTAAGGCCTTACATAAGAAGAAGTTGGTTATGGAAAAGAGGATCATTGCTGATTCTATCAAGGATCACCTTATCCCACAGGTGTCCTCTCTCAAGACACCTAAAGATATGTTTGATGCCCTAACCAAATTGTTTGAAGGGAAGAACATAAACCGAAAGATGACTCTGAGGAATCAACTGAAGAATGTGAAGATCTAGAATGCAGAGACCATCGAGTCTTACTTCACAAGGGTCTCTCAAATCAAGGAACAATTAGAAGTAGTAGATGAAGAAGTGGAGAATGTAGAAAATGTGATGACCACCTTGAATGGTCTCCCTAAGACATGGGACTCCTTCATTCATGGGATCTATGCTAGAAAGAAGTTAGTCAAGTTCATCAGAATGTGGGAAGAATGTTCTCAAGAAGAAGCTCGGATAGCAGCTCGAGAAAAGAAGATGGGAAGTGAAGATCAAGATCTCACAGTACAATCCAAGAAACCCAGATCCAACCATCACAGAAGTAAGTACTCTCATCAAAAGAATAACTCTAGAAATCCTAGAGATAAGTCTAAGTTCATTTGCTATACATGTGATGAAAAATGACACTTTGCTATAAATTGTCCTAAGAAAAAATGTAGCTCTCACAAGAAGAAGGGAAACAAAAGAAGATATCATGCTCATGCTGCAGAGGATGATGAACCTTCATCAAAGAGAACTAGATATGAAAGTGAAGATTCTTCAAGTGAGGATGAATATGTTTTGATTTCCGCTCTTGCAAGAAACATTACTCATGGAAGTGATGATTGGCTTATAGATAGTGGGGCTTCCAAACATATGACTGGATTCAAGAAATCCTTTGTGAAACTTTTAGAACATGAATCACCTCACAAGGTGAAGCTAGGAGATGACTACCAATATCCAATAAAGGGTAGTGGGGAATCTTCCTATAAGCTAGAATTTGGAAATACTATGACAATGAAGGAGGTATTATTTGTGCAAGGACTCAAGAAGAACCTCCTCTCCATATCAACATTAGATGCAAAAGGAATGAGGGTTGCATTGATAGATGGTCAAGTCATCATGTGGCCAAAAGGAAAGACTATTGATGATGCAATAATGATTTGTGAACAAGAAGGAGGTTTGTACAAATTGAAGGGCCATCGAGAACAAGCCTTGGTCCATGAAACAGTAGAGCCAAATGAACTATGGCATAGAAGGCTTGCACATGTGCATTACATAGCACTACCTCTTGCAAGCAAAGTTGTTGAAGGTCTTCCAGAAATACAAGCAAAACATGATGGGGTTTGCAAAGGATGTGCAAAAGGAAAGAACACAAAGAAGACATTTCCAAGTAGCGAAAGCAAAGCAAAAGGAATCTTGGAAATCATCCACTTCAATGTATGCGGTCCTATGTCATCAAGCTCACTAAGAGGGTATGAATATTATGTTTCTTTTATTGATGATTTTTCTAGGAAGACATGGGTTTACTTCATGCAGAACAAAGACGAAGTATTCAGCAAGTTCAAGGAATTCAAAGCCTTGATCGAGAATCACACTGAAAAGAAGATCGAGGATTTTCGATCAGATAATGGCGGAGAATTCAGTTTGAATGAATTCAAAGAGCTATGTAAAGAATTAGGGATTAAGAGGGAGTTGTCCACTCCTTATAATCCACAACAGAATGGGATTGCAGAAAGGAAGAATAGAACTATCATGGAATCTGCAAGAGCAATGCTTCATGATCAAGATATTCCTATGCATCTTTGGGCATAAGCTACTAGAACAACGGTGTATGTACAGAATCGTACTCCACACATAGTACTCGAGAACAAGACTCCTAAAGAATTCTTCTCTGGCAAGAAACCAAAATTCAACCATCTCAAAATATTTGGCTGTCCTGTATACATACACATTCCAAAAGAGAAGAGAACAAAATTAGATCCTTCAGAAAAGAAGGGTATATTTGTGGGATACTCTGAAAGCTTGAAGGCTTACAGAATATATTTCCTAGGATACAAGAAGATTGACATCAGTAGGGATGTGAAATTTGATGAAGACATAGCTTAAAACAAATCCAGAAAGAAACCCATTGAAGAGCCTAAAGAAGCAGAAGCACCCAGAATTCATGATACAACCATGAACGAAGAAACTCAAGTAGAAGATCGAGAATTTGAAGAACCACAAAGACATGTAGATCCACCTCTGGAGAAGAATCCTCATAAGAGGAAACCTGCTTGGATACGTGAAATTATTCAAGGTGCAGAAAGATATGGGGCTCCAGAAGAGAATCACAGAGAAAGAAAGAGGACTAGATCCTGCTCTGGGTATGTAGCTTTACTATGTGATTTCATTGATAAAGAACCTTCCAGTTATGAAGATCCGACATAACAGAAATAATGGAAGGATGCTATGATCGAAGAGTACCAATAGATCATGAATAATTATTTTTGGGATGTTGTCCCAAGACTAGAAGGGAAGTCAGTCTTGACTTCCAAATGGATCTACAAGATCAAGCATGCTGCAGATGGTAGCATTGAAAAATATAAAGCAAGATTTGTGGATCAGGGTTTCTCTTAGAAAGAAGGAATAGATTATAAAGAAACATTTGCACCTGTAGCTAGATACACATCCATCACATTAGTACTTACTCTGGCTGCAGTGATAAAATGGAAGATACACCAGATGGATGTCAAGACTGCCTTCTTGAATGGTGTAGTAGAAGAGGAAGTGTATGTAGAAAAACCACTCGGTTTTGAGACACATGACAGGGAGTCTCATGTATACAGATTGAAGAAAGCCCTGTATGGTTTGAAACAGGAACCCATGAACTGGTACGGCAGGATTGATAGCTTTCTATCCAGCTTTGGCTTTACCAAAAGTAAAGCAGATTCCAACCTGTACTACAAGGTTGAAGATGGAAACCTAATGATGCTCCTACTATATGTAGATGATCTGTTTGTGACAGGTATGGATGGGTTGATTGCTGATATGAAGAGAAAGCTTGCCGCCGAGTTTGAAATGAAGGACTTGGGTATGATGCATTATTTCCTAGGTATGGAGGTGTGACAGAGTGCAGATAGAATCTACCTTGGATAAGGGAATTATGCAGTATATATCTTCAAGAGGTTTGGGATGATGGAATGGAAAGCAATGGACACACCTATGGCATCGAACCTGAAGCTATTGAGCGACACTTCATCAAAGTCAGTTGATGTTATGATGTATCGTCAGATGATTGGGTCCTTGATGTACCCGATGAACATGAGACCAGACATTTGCTTTGTTGTGAACACCTTGAGCCAGTTCTTGACAGATACGAGAAATGTTCACTTGATTGCTGCAAAGCATATTCTGAGGTACCTAAGGGGTACAGTTGATTATGGGATCAAGTACAAGGTGAATCAGAAGATTAACCTGGAGGGTTATGTTGATTCAGATTGGGTAGGCAGTGCCATCGATAGGAAGAGCACTTCAGGGTGTTGCTTCAGTATGGGATCAGGTGTGATTTCTTGGTTTAGTAGGAAGCAATCCTGTGTGGCAATGAGTACAGCTGAAGTAGAGTATGTCGCAGCTTGTTCAGCTAGTTGTGACGCAGTATGGCTGAGGAAGCTACTGTTTGATTTATTTGATCTCCATTTGGATGCTACTTGTATGTATTGTGACAACCGGTGTTGCATAAAGTTGTCAGAGAATCCAGTGTTGCATGACAAGTCAAAGCATATCGAGATCAAGTATCACTATATC
Organism: Pseudotsuga menziesii; assembly: GCA_001517045.1. Classification (NCBI taxonomy): domain Eukaryota; kingdom Viridiplantae; phylum Streptophyta; class Pinopsida; order Pinales; family Pinaceae; genus Pseudotsuga; species Pseudotsuga menziesii. The sequence continues at coordinate 224,768 of LPNX010895874.1, read as the reverse complement.
AAGGATATGGTGCAGAGGGGAGCATTGAAGCTCCAGTATGTTGCAACGGATGATTAGATAGCTGATGTATTGATGAAGCCATTGGCTAGAGTGAAGTTTGAGTACTTGAGGGAGAAGCTTGGTGTTCTCCAGATCGAGGTTACCTCCAAAGGGAAGTGATGAGTCCGTGAGCCATTCTGACATGGGAGAGGATTAAGTTCCTTCCATGGTTAGATGTAAGGGTTGAGCCATTCTATCATGGTGAGAGGATTTAGGTTCCTTCCATGTCAGATATGAGTGCTGAGACATTCTGATGCAACTGTAGGATTGGTTCCTAAGTGATCAGATATAAGGGATGTTGCCATTTTGGGAATGGAGGTGCCTGGTTAGTTACCAAGAAAACTTAGTCTAGGACTGAGAAGCCATTCTGATGTGAGAGAGGAATGTGTTCCCACTTGATCATATGTAAGGGCTGAACCATTCTATCATGGCTAAAGGATTAAGTTCCTCCCATGTCATATGTGAGTGCTGGCCATTCTGACGAGTAGGTCAGATGTAAGGGCAACTGCCATTCTCTGGGAGAATGGAGGCACCTGGTTAGTTACCAAGTAGCTCAGTCTGGGATTGGAGGCCATTCTGATGCGATGGTAGGATTAGTTCCTTCATTATTAGATGTGAGTGCATGCCCTTTCAATGCGATGTGTTTACACATGGTTGAATGTAAGTGCAGATCCTTTCTGACAGGATGAGGTCAGATATAAGTGCTGAGCCATTCTGGCGCGATGTGTTTACACATGGTCAGATGTGAGTGTTGTGCCTTTCTGATAGGATGAGATCAGATGTGAGTGTAGAGCCTTTTCGATGCGATGTTCTTGCACATGATCGGATATAAGTGCTGATCCATTCTGACGCGATGTGTTCACACATGGTCAGATGTGAGTGCTGGGCCTTTCTGACAAGATGAGGTCAGATGTGAGTGCTGGGCATGCCTTTCTGACAAGATGAGGTCAGATGTAAGAGCTGGGAGGGCCATTCTGACTTAAGTGTCAGATATAAGCACTGATGAAGACCTACATGAATGGTAGGCCTACAGGATTGACTCTGTAGAACTTCTTGTGATGAGAAGAATCAAGATAGAACCATTCTGAGATAGCATGTGATGATGATCCAGACTTGATGACGATCTAGATGTGATGATGATCCAAACTTGATGACGATCCAGTTGTGATGATGATCCAAACTCGATGATGATCCAAATCAAGTGATGATCTAGATGTGATGATGATCCAGAATTAATGACGATCCAGATCGAGTGATGATCCAGATGTGATGATGATCCAACAGTGATGAGCCAGTAGTTGTGATGATGCAGATCCCGTGATGAAGAAGAGTTGAAGAAGAAGATGACTTGAAGACTTGAAGACAAAGAATACTTGAAGACAAAGAATACTTGAAGACAGAGGAGACTTGAAGACTAAGAATACTTGAGGATGAAGATGATGAGATGATCCAGTCGATACAGAGAAGAATACCAGTGCTGAAAATTGTGTCGAAAGAATACCTTCCTAGTTAAGAGGGAGTGTTGATGTATTTGTAACTTCAGAATGTATTCATCGATGTATCTTATATCTTGTAACCAATGTTTATTTCGGGATGTGTCTTTAATGTAATTGAGTCATGTTGTCATGCCCCGATGTTCTGATCAGGAGGATCTATAATGTAAACAAGGCATGTCAAGTCATTGTGGGTAACCCTCCTATTGTCTAAGGGTTAAAGTCCCTATAGTTTCGGGGCACTAGGGTTATTAGAATCACTTAGTGAAGTCGGCCCTAGTAGGGTTTTAGTCATGCCAGGAAGTAGTATAAATAGAGAAGTGAATTCTATATTTAGCACACATCTCATACACACTCAAGTGTAGCGCATAGTTGAGGAACGAGAAGACACTGGGGCTAGATAAGAAGAAGGTTACTGCTGTCGGGAGATCACTTACTGTTATGGGATTTTCTATTTTGGTGTTGATTCTTTCTCTAAGGAAGTTGTGGGGTTTTCTTCGCTTATGGTTTCCCCGAGGAACAACACTGTGTTCATTGTCTCTTGTGTTTGATTGTTTTGCTTGTTATTCTCTCAGTTAAAGATCCTAATAATGCTAGCTTAATGACGAAAAACTAATAGTCAGGATGGTGTACTAGGGAAATCCAACTTTCCTAGGATGAAAATTAGAAAATCTCAAAGGCACTAACAAAAGAAAGCGGTCAGAAAAGATAGAAAGTAACCAAAAGCAAAGAAAAAAAATCAGAAGTAAAAGCAAACAACTCTAGGCCTAAGGAGGGGGCTCAGTTTCCATTTGGAGGATTAGTTACAAAAGCAGAAAGTGTAGAAAAGATTTCATAAGTAAAATTAGGAAACTTTGGGCCTAATGAGGGCATGGTTTCCATATAGATGATCAATTACAAAAGCAGAAAGCATAGAAAAGTTTTCACAAGAAAAAGCATGCAACTTTGGGTCTAAGGAAGACACAATTTCTAATTTGGATGAAATGTTATTGATAGGGAAACATCATACATGATATTTTCCTTAAGGATGGTGAATTCATTATTAGGGTTAGGGTTTAGGAAGTCGCAACTTGCTCAACAGGTGAATGACTTGCTCAACAAGTCACTCAAGTTTTATTTAAGGGTGCTTCCTACTCCATTTTTGAGTTTGGTTTGTTATTATTTTAATGCTATGTGAATCTTGGCTTCAATACTAAGTGATGAACCTCAGTTCCCTTGGGTGATGTGCCCCAAGTCACATGAACCTATATCCCCCTCTTCTTCCCATATTCATTGTAGGTCATACTTAAGCTAAGGAGAATCCAACCAGAATTGATTAAGGATTTGATAGCAGCTTTCAGAATTTTATGACTATGTATCAGGTTTCATTGACATGTCCATAATTTTCAAGTATTTGAGGGTTCGAACCTCCAAGTCCTCCTTTGATTTTTGTCTCTAAAATACACTATAATGATGCATATTGTTAAAGATATTGTTATATATAATTACTGAGAGTACATTAGACATATTTTTCTGTAATAATATGTTATAATCATCCCCTGTAAATTTTATTTCAATATGAATCAGTATGGTTGAGATTTACTTGTTTTAGCCAACCTAGTCTAGATTTGCATAAAAATGACTAGTTTTACCATAAATTTTATAATTAGACCTATATGACTCCAAATACCACCATTCTTACTCAGATGGGTCATTAACAGAAATATATAAGTCTCACAAGTCCAAAGCAAAGAATTCATGAACCCCTTACCTTGTTTGGGAAATCCTGAAGATGGAGCTAATGATCTGCCCTATGAGCATGTCTCACCTTTACAACTTGCAGAGTCACTTTTATTGCTTATGATCTGTTATAAACCTGCATATACCTTTATATACTATCACATAAATTTATTTCATATATTCCATATCAGTCACCTTATCCATTGGTTGTTGGAATTGAAGGTTCATTCCTAGTTTGCACGATAGGGACACCCGAAAACGTGGGAGTAGACTTCAGCGGAGTTGATTTTGAAACCTAAATGGTCCAAAACATACATGTGCTTAGGGAAAATAACTAACTATGTGCATAAATGGTCTCTTGGTTTCTTCCCTCATCCCTCTTCCATTCCCAGTTTTGTCAGCAATGCCCACAATTTATCCCGCATAAAGAAGTTAATGGTTTACTTGTAAAAATTTATTTCATTTTCTAATTCATATCAGCAGCAGAGATAATATTCTGATCTGATTTCAAATCAGGGATATTACCGTGGTATCAGAGCACCTTCCTCCACTCATGTGTAAGGTAAGCTCTTAGTGGATAAATTTTGCAAATCATTAAATCAAGTTGCAGCTATGAGGCTCCTACCAGTGATCGAAGAAGACCTTGAGCAATATGAAGAAGAAGACTATGAAGATCCCTCATGAAGTACCTCAGGTAGATTCAGTAGGGATGATGCTGATGATTTATTGCTTCCAACTTATGATGAAGTCATATGGCATAAATATACAAGTATTTCTGGTCAAATGATATGTGGAAAGAACTCTAAGGAATGCTTCCAGTATTTAATGGAATACTATGCTTTAAAAGAAGAGATAAAAGAGGTCTTATCTTTTCAAGATTACTACTACCTAGAGATACATAAGTTATTCAAAGATCCATACTATTAGTCAAGCATGGAAAATATTACACATATGGTGGATGAAGTGTGTAATAAAGTGGGGACTAGTTGTTTGCCACCTAGAGCCAAAATAGAGAAAGAGGTGAAGCCTAAGCTATGGAAAGAATAGATCCAAAGATATGTTGTTTCTAGAAAGGGTTAGAAAGAGGAGGATGAGGCCCTAAATCTATTCTCAATCAATGAAAAATATCATGATCTAATTATTTCTTCAAGTGGACAAGAAGAAGATATTCCTGAGGTGGAGTGCAAGTCACTGCAAGGTGATTGTATGGGAGAAGAAAGGAAAGATGAATGCACTCCCAACTTCTTTGTGGGTGATCTCTTGATAACTGCTAAGGATGTTGGTTCATGTAAGGGTGGTGATACATCTTTTGGATAATATCCAAAATAATTTCATAAATAAGATTTACAGTCACCTCTTGAGCCACATAATGAGGAAGAAGACAAGGCCACACCACTTGGGTGTGAACCAGAGAATTTGGTGGAAGAACGGGCCACCATAGTATCCCTACATGAGAGGGTAATATCAAGCATAGGTATGATAAGATTTGTGATTTTTTAAACATCCATGTTTACTTACAACCACCTTATCCATGGGAGGATAAAAATACTTCAATTGCATATGAGGGATGCAAAATGAAGGACAACCATGAGAGAAATGAATTCACTCCTAGTTTCTTTGTTGGTGATCACAAAATAATTACAAAGGAGGGTGATGTTTTCAATGGTCATAAGGAATATTTTGGATCATATCCAAAGGAATAACAAATATCATATCTTAAATCATCATTTTAACTTCCTAATGAAGTGGAATACAAGCCCCCACTAGCTGGGTGTGAACTAGAAAATTGGAAGGAGAAAAATCTGATGCAAAGGGATGAACACAATTCAGATTTTTGTACTCTCCTGCAACATGATGAAGTTGCAGCCACATCAGAAGAGAGGCTTGAAATTAGTAGGAATTCACATCTCCCTATCATCATTGAGGAGGGCCATGAACCACCTAGTCTTGCAACTAGGAAAATCTAAATAAATATCCAGAAAGGGGAGCGCAGGTTATTGCAAGGTATTTGCAATGAAAGAGAAGTAGAAGTTTCCCATGAGCATAAAGATAAATATGTTGCAGCAATGGAAAACATAACTGAAATACTTAATGGTGAGGATTGTGTAATAAAAGAGTAGGGTGTTCATTCACTTGACCCTGCCACCAATGTTGTAGAAGAACAATCCAGAGAGATAAGAAACACTCTAGACATGGTTGAAAGAGTACCTACTCATGGGTGCTCATGTTTCAATGAGGAATATATTGAGGGATGTACACCTCTCTATTTTGGTTACATATATATTTCACTTGAAGAAAATTTCCCAAGATCAACTTCCACATCACCACTGGAGTTTCATGATGTTGATCCAAGAGAGAGGGAAGAAGAAGAGGTTCATCTGCAAGAACCTCATTTTCTTCCAGGGTCACTGAAGATGAGTGAGTGAAAAATCAAAGAGGCCCTACACACTCTCCATGGAACCCATGCATTGATGAAAAATATATTTTGGAATTTGGAGGATAAATATTCCATGTAAGACATGGATAAGTTTCAGAATTCCATGCCAAACATCAAAGGTAATGTTCTCAATTTTCTTTCTGACAGAGACATTTTGGGTTAGCTTGTTGAGTTGTTGTATGGAGCATCTTTGAAAGATGAAGAAGATATTTACAATTTCACACAAGAATTGTTGACCACCCAATATTCCTTAAAGAACACTCAATGTGCACTCCAAGAGTCCAAGAGAAACTTCACAAGAAGTTGCAAATATCTTACCTTCCCTCCTACACAAAATTCAACCATCCTCACAAGAATGATTGCATTCTTAGCCATATGGAGGAATATCATGAGATGGTGGATCATGATATGCATTTGTTTTTTCATGTGCTTTAGGACTATGCAGACAAGCTTGATGAGAACCAAGCACTTGATCTTTTCCAGAGTAAACTGGAGTTGTTTTATGGAGAGAGTTTCTTCTCCATGGAAGAGTAAGATGAGCACACCTTATTTGGATCAGCCAGTGATGAAGAAGATGCAACCCTAAGTTGGGTGGATGAGTATTGTAGAGAGTTGATTCAAATTTCTACACCCCACACTTCTATTCAGCCACATCATATGGGGATGGAAATTGGGAGAAGGAATTTTTCCTTGTTGATGCCACATGAGGAGAATGAGGCTCCCATGGGTGTCCACGATGGCTTGATGGATGCAACATTACCTTCCCAGCATCAGCATAGGCACATATTTATACCACTTGATTCCATTCAATCACATATGGATTGGGTGGAAGATTACATGTCACACATGGAGTCTTACTGCATAAAATATTCTGCTCATGATTAGTGGAAGGCAGCTAAGCAAGAAAACTACCAAGAGAATTTATTGTGAAATATATCTTGCACAAGGTGGCCTCTATGGAGGAAATCCACACATTTGGATGGATGCTTGTACCCTTTGACCAGTGGAAAATAGTTGGTCCATTGGATGTGTTCACATGGACCTTTTTGTTGGAGTGTCATTACATTCCCTTTTTGGATGAGGAGACACATATTTGTATTAATTTCCCGCTTGCAATCTCGAAGATAATTGTGATGCATCATTTTATGGTGAGCAGTTTGGGCATCCTTGTTCATTGGATGATGCCTATATTTATTGGGGTTGCACATGGGACTCAAACCTATGTAATTGCAGCAACAAAATTGTGATCTTCAGTGCTAGTGTGCATCAAAGACATAAAGAATTTTATGTTGGGTGGGGAAGTCTCACAAATTTCCAATTTTGCATTGGGAGTTTTTAATTTTTAGTGTGGTGGTATGATTTCCACTTCATGAGTTTCATTTTCTGTGATGATAAATTTTTATGGTGGTTACTGATGTTTGGGAGGATGCAGATAATACCATGATTTTGGCATTCTTTGGAATGACATATTTCCAAAAGGGGAAAAAAATTTGGATCCTTGTAGAGGAGGCAGTGGGATCCCAGTATTCTACTCAGTTACCTTAACCTGGTTGAAAATTTTGTTGAAATAAGTGGTCATTGGAGAAATGGCTATGATCATAGTGGTGCAACAGAAACATGGTGGATAAATTTTGCACCACTCTGGAGTGGTTCTGCTTGAGGACAAGCAGACTTGGGAGGGGAGGAATGTCATGTCCCTCCCTTGAAGGGACCTTGAATGTGTTGACCTTTCCAAACACCTAGGGAATAAAAAATCACATTCATTAATTAACCTAGTGAGTTTTGTTAAATTATTATTTAGGAGGATTTTACTAATTAGTTTTATTTTTGTCATTATTAATTAATGTGCAAATAAATATATGGAAATAAGTTGCCATGTCAAGAGGGTGCACTGGGGCAAGCCAAATTTCCTAGGATGATAATTAGAAACTATCAAAGTCACTGACAAAAGCAAGCTGATGGAAAAGATGGAAAGTAACCAAAAGAAAAGAAACGAAGTTAGAAGTGAAAGTAGGAAACTCTGGGACTAAGGAGGGCCCATATTCCATTTATAGGATCAGTTACAAAAGAATAAAGTGCATAAAAGTTGGCATAATAAAAAGCAGGAAACTCTGGGCCTAATGAAGGTGCAGCTTCCATTTAGAGGATCAGTTACAAAAGTAGAAAGTGCAGAAAAGTTGTCATAAGCAAAAGCAGGAAACTTTGGGCCTAAGGAGGGCACATTTTCTAATTTGGATGAAAGGTTATTGACAATGAAACATTATAAATGACTCATACATTCTATTTTACTCAAGGATGGTGAGTTCATGATTAGGTTTAGGGTTTAGCAAGTGCCAACTTGCTCAACATGTGAAGGACTTGATCAACAAGTCACCCAAGTTGCTCAAGGTTTATTTAAGGATGCTTCCAACTCCATTTCTGAGTTTTGTTTGTTATTGTTTTAATATTATGTGAATCTTGGATTAAATAGTGAGTGATGAAACTCAGTTCCCTGGGGTGATGTGCCCCAAGTCCCATGTACCTCTCTCCCCCTCTTCTTCCCATATTCATTGCAGGTCATATTGAAGCTAAGGATCAGCCACCCAGATTTGATAGAAGCTTCCATCCTTTAATGACCATGTATCAATATCATTAATAGGTCCATAATTTTCCAATACTTGAGGGTTCGGACCTCCAAGTCTTCCTTTGATTTTTATCTCTAAAATACACTACAATGATACATATTGTTAAAGAAAGTGTTATAGATCATTACTGAGACTAAATTTGACATATTTGGTTGTAATAAGATGTTATAATAATCCTCTGTAAATTTTATTTCAATCTAAATCAGTATGGTTGAGATTTACTTGTTTTAGCCAACTTAGTCTAGATTTGCATAAAAATGACTAGTTTTACCATAAAATTCATAATTCGACCTATATGACTCCAAATGTTGAGAATGTAGTTGTCATTGATGTCAAAGGTGTTCATGAATGAAAAAGAGATAACCAATGGATATGATGGTAGGATAAGATCAGTGAAAGACAAAGGTAGTGATGACATGGCATTTCATAGATGATGAGATGGCATAGACAAAACTATTAGAAATAGTCACAAAGTATTTCCGCAAAGAAATAGTGAAGTTTCGAAAGTCATGGTGAAATTTGCATTCAATATTAAATCAATGGTCATAAATCATCCCACACGAGATATGATGGTTGAGGATTATTTCCACAAAATAATATAGATCGACGGTCGATATTATATCCAAAATAGATATACGGTCGTAGGAGGTTTCCACAAAAGAAAGAGTGCAAAAGAAATCTGAATCCGATCAAGAGATCAATGGTCGCGGTTGAATCTGAAAAGAAATCTACGGTGGTGGATGATTTCCACACAAGGTAAAGTAAAGATCCGCAATCCACATTAGATCGTAGATCAACGGTCATGATTGAACCATGAAAAATAAATCAACGGTTCATATAGAATGCAGAAGGTGAAAAGTGGATAATCGTGAAAAAAACTATGGGAAAAATTGAGTTCCCAACTTTCGCATTCCGTAGTACAGAAAAGGAATTGTGGAAAGGAAAGTATGGAAAGTGGAAGAAGCATAAATCTCATCTTTGGAAACATTGAGTTTCTGACTTCCGAATTTCACAGTGTAGAAAAGGAAGCGCGGAGAGGAAAGTCCAAAAATTGGAACCCCAAGAAGCTATAAGTCGAAGTCATGAAAATTTGAGTTCCTGACTTCCACATTCTGTAGTACAGAAAAGGAAGTGCTGAAAGGAAAGTATGGAAAGTGGAAAAAGCATAATCTCGTCTTTGGAAAAATTGAGATGGAACCGAATTCCACATTTTGTAGCACAGAAAAGAAAGTGTGGAAATGAAAGTCTGGAAAGTGGAAGTAGAAAAGTAGAAAGCGGAGAATCCCAAAAAGAATGTGGGAAATGTCACAATTTCGCATTCTACATCCCGCGATCCGGAAGATCGACGGTCAAAAATAATTTCATGAGAGATCGAAGGTGCAGAAAGGTTGGTGTGGAAAATAAAAAGCAGAGAAGTGTGAAAGCAACATTTGATATTTTGAGAACCCACACTCTACATCTCGCATTCCAGAAGATCAACGGCCACAAAGAAACTTGTCGGAGATCAACGGTGTGGAATGGTTGAGGCAAAAAGCTAAGTGCAGAAAGACACTTTGAGAAATGTCATAGTCAAGAAATTTGAAGTATTGAAGGTCAACAGTCACAAACAGCCCGGGACAAAGATCAACGGATTAGGATGAGTGCAAAAATAAAAAGTGTGAAAAGTCACAACTTGATATCGGATGGTGGAAATTAGAGGTGAATGAAGATCAACGGCTATAGGATATTTTGCAGATCAAAAAGCAAGGAGCAAGTAGGATCACGATCGACGGTTAAAATTGATCGTTGAGTTAGATCTATGACAGAGAACAATTTGGATGGTTTAACATGCATGGGTTAATGAGATTTTGAAATCTGCAGAATTTGGTAGGCGCTTAAAGTTTGAAGGGCGGAGATTAAAGGAGGATTTTGATCAAAGGCTGGAAATAATTTCGCTAGGTGAACCAACATGGAGAAATTCAAAATGGAGATTAGCGGAATTAGGTAGGGGTCACATACTTTGATGGTCCATATGAAAGCATGGCTTAGATCAACGACTATAAGCTATTTCGTTGGTTCAACTTGTAGGTGAGTTAAACACCAGGATGGGAGCGAAATCATAAAAATGATTTAAGTTTGGTTTGTTCCCCACCGTTGATTGAGGTGTTTAAGAGATCCAACGCCTAAGAATGATTTTGCTTGTTAGAATAGCCAGGTGTATAACCAAGATACTGTATGTCAAAATATTTTGGAATCTAGGTTTGTTGTAACCAAATCAGAATTCCTGCTATGCACACTACGGATTCACAATGGTTAAGAGGTGTGTTCGAAATTGTGAAGAGGTGCATCCAAAAATTGTGAAGAGAGGAATCCGTAGAAAACATGAGGGTATTTATTGTCAGAGTGTTGAAGAAATTAATTGTCTCTGTGATTGCGAATAACAGAGTCCAAGAAGTGAATAGCAGGATGATAAAAATCAGTCCAAGGTGGCAGGGTGGCGCTAGGGTAGACTAGAAGTCTGCACAGGGTGTTGTATCATCCTTGTATGTTGTATTAGATAGAAAAATAGGGTGTTGTATCATCCTTTTCTATTCTAGCATGCTGAAACCCAAGGTGTTGTTGCATCTTTTCCGTAGTAGCAGATAAATAAATTTTGTAGATTCATCTTATTAATGAGTTTGAATTGGTGGTTTTCTTTTTAAAGTTTCCATGATAAAATTTGTGTTTTAACCCGTTTGATTCATTGTGTGTTCTGATTTTAAAAATAAAAATAAAATACTGATTCGCCCCCCCTCTTAGTATTGTGGGATAAAACAAAAATTGGTATCAGAGCAGGTTCCTTCATCACAGTTTAACCACTAGAAGGTAGATATTATTTAAAAACCACTATGGATCAACAAGAAGGTTTAGCCACCAACAATCCTCCACTGTTCATAGGAGAAAATTATGCTTACTAGAGTGTGAGAATGAGGTGTCATCTGATGTCCCTTGGATGGAAGGTTTGGGATGCAATTGTAAAGGAATACAAAATAGATGACCAAGCACCTATAGATAGTATACAACTAAGCCAATATGAAGGTAATTCCAAAGCCCTAAATGAAATCCTGAGTGGGTTGAAAAACTTTGTATTTACAAAAGTTATGCGATGCAAGGATGCCAAAGAATCCTGGGATAAGTTAAAAATTATCTACGAAGGATCATTTAAGGTCAAAGAATCCAAGCTTCATACGTATAAAGGGTAGTTTGAGAGCCTTAAAATGAAAGAAGAAGAAAATATTGGGAATACCCTCTAAGAGTAGATAAGGTTGTCAATTCCATTAGAGGTCTTGGAGGAAAATTAAGAGAGAAAGAAGTTGTGAGCAAGGTACTAAGAACATTGCCAATTAAATATGACTCCAAAGTATCCACCCTAGAAGAACGAGATGATCTTGACCAGGTGACAGTAAATGAACTACATGGAATCCTCATTGCATATGAGATGAGAACGAGACTAAATGAATCTTCAAGAAAAGAAGCAACATTTAAATCCTCATCCAAAAATCAAACAAAGAACCTAGATGATAAGGAAGCTCTTTTCATTAAAAAACTTGAGAAGGGAACTGGAAAATATAAAGGAAAGTTACCCCTAAAATGTTTTAACTGTGGAAGAATTGGAAATTTTGCTTCAAAATGTACTTACCCTAAACAAGATGATAGTGATGGGAGAGAAACCTCAAAATTCAAAAAGAGAAAAGCAGGAAACAAGAAGAAGTCCTATGAGAAAAAAGAAAATTCTCTACACCATGGAAGATAGTGAAGATGCAGATACAAGTGAGGATGAGGAAACTGAGATTCTATTCATGGGTATAGATACTCAAGCTTAAAATGATGACTCAGATGAAGAAGGAGTAGTAGACTTAAGAGCTGAACCTGTTAGTGCTATTGAATAAATTGAGAAATGCAGGAAAACGAACAAACAATATATCAAGTCATATCATTGGCGAGTAGGAAGCTAAACTTCTAGATGCCAAAAGGATTGAGGAATATCTAAACCTGCAGCTCAAAATAAGAATAAAAGAATCTGAGAAACTTGAAGAAGAGATCGTGCAATTCAAGAAAAAGCTTAATGAGGGATCTGTCAAGTCAAAGTTTGAAACCAGCTCAAGGATTCTAGATGACATCCTGAATAGCTAAAGACCATCAAATGATAGCTAAAGACCATCAAAGTATGCAAGGAGAGTATTATTTCATGTTGCTCATTGATGATTACATAAGGATGACTTGGGTGACATTCCTCAAAGAAAAATCAGAATCCTTTGAGAAGTTTAAAATCTTCAAAGCAGTGGTTGAAAATGAGACACATGTGAAGATCAAATGTCTTATATATGACAATGGGGGAGAATTAACCGCAAATGAGTTTAATGATTTCTGTGAGACACATGGAATTAAGAGGCAATTTTCAGCTGCAAAAACTCCTCAGCAGAACGGTGTTGTTGAAAGGAAAAATAGAATAGTCCAAGAGGTTTCCAGAACAATGCTAAATGAAGAAAAGTTGCCAGATGCATTTTGGAAAGAAGCAGTATACACAACTATCTATATACTTAATAGAGGACAACTCAGAGTAAATAAACACAATATCCCCTATGAACTATGGTATGGGAGACCAGCTTCACTCAAATATTTCAAAGTATTGGCAATAGTTGTTACATTAAAAGGAATGAGGATGACCTTGGCAAGTTTGACTCTAGAACTGATGAAGGAATATTTCTAGGATATTCATCATTAAAGAAGGAATATAGATGTTTCAATAAAAGGTTACACAAGATTGTAGAGAGTGCAGATGTAAGAGTAGATGATATAAATCGTAAAAGAGAAAGAAGTCAAGACAATGTTGAAAATACAAATAATGAAGAAAAGGAAGAGTTGCAAGAGGACGAAAGTATTCATGTTGAAGAAGAAGGAATATAAAAGGAAGATACACAAGAATGTGAAGAAGACTCCTCAAGACATGATACAAAAGCCCCATCTAGAAGGATACAAAAGAATCATGCAAAAATGTGGATCATAGGTGATAAAAATGTTGAAGTTAGTACAAGGAGACAACTAACATTTAATGAACAAGCCCTACTCTCAATAGTGGAACCTAAGAATTTTTCAGAAGCAAGTAAGAATGATGAATGGATCAAAGCCATGAATGAAGAATTGGATTATATTGAGAAAAATGAGACCTAGGAACTTGTCCCAAGACCTAAATATAAGAATGTTATAGGGACCAAATGGGTTTTCAAGAACAAATTCAATCAGGATGGTCAAGTGATAAGGAACAAGGAAATATTAGTATGTAAGGGATATGCTCAGGTAGAAGGGATTGATTTTGAAGAAACTTATTCTCCTTTGGAAATAATTGAAGTAATCATAATGTTGCTAGCACTCTCAATCCATACAAATTTTAAAGTGTATCAAATGAATGTTAAGTCTTCATTTTTGAATGGAAAAATAGAAGAAGAGGTTTATATTGAACAAACTGGAGGCTTTCTATTATCAGAAAATAGAGACAATGTTTGCAGAATAAAAAAGGCACTATATGGTCTTAAACAAGCTCCAAGAGCTTGGTTTTCAAGGCTAGACAACTATTTAAAACAATAAGGATTTAAGAGCTAGGTCACTGAAAGTAATCTCTACTTGAAAATTGAAGATGAAAATATGATCATTATTGTTTTTTATGTAGATGACATGATTTTTGGAAGCAATTTACAAATTCTAAGTGTAAAATTTTCCTCTGAAATGAAGAAGGAATTAGAAATGTCAATGTTGGGTGAACTAATGTTTTTCTTGGGTTTACAAGTTTATCAAACAGACAAAGGCATATTTATCTCTCAAACCAAGTACGTCAAAGACATGCTTAAGAGATTTAAGATGGAAGACTCCAAACCTCTTACTACTCCTATGATCACATGGTGTAAACTAAGTAAGGACAATGAGTCTCTGGAAGTAGATCACACCATGTATAGATCCATGATAGGTATCCTACTGTATGTAACAGCTACAAGACCAAATGTGATGCAAACTGTACGATTGGTTGCTAGGTTTCTGTCAAGCCCTAAAGAGACACATGTAACTGCAATAAAAAGGATTTTGAATTATTTAAAAGGAACTATGGAGTATATGGTACCTAAAGAGTCAAGATTTCATTTTAAAATCATTTACTGATGCAGATTGGGCAGGAAGTGTTGATGATCGAAAAAGCACCAGTGGAGCAACATTATTTTTAGGGAATTACTTGGTATCATGGTCAAGTTTGAAACATTCCTCTGTTTCACTCTCTACAGCTGAGGCCAAATACATTGTTGTTGCATCCTGTTGCACTCAGCTTATTTGGATGACAAAGACACTAGAATATTTACTTGTTAAATATGAGCATCCAATAATAATAATCTATGAGAATGCTAGTTCTATTAATATGTCAAAAAACCCCGTCATGCACTCCAAAACGAAACACGTAACAATCAAGTATCACCTTTTAAGAGAAATTGTATCTCATAAAGTTGTCAAATTAGAATATGTTGACACAAGAGCACAGATTGTTGGTATCTTTATTGAACCATTACCCAAAGAATCCTTTGAGCATCTTAGGTAATAGATGGAAGTAATTTCATTACATTATATGCAAGAGAAAGAGGCATGATATCAAGGGGAGACATGATGACAAGGGGAGTTATAAAAAATAAGAAAGACAAGAAATCCTAAACAAGTAAACATGTTATCCTTTGTCATTGCTGTCAAAGGGGAAGAATGCTTAGATGTTGCCATCAATGCCAAAGGGGGAGATTGTTTAGAATGTAGTTTTCATTGATGTCAAAGGTGTTCACGAATGACAAAGAGATAACTAGTGGATATGATGGCATGATAAGATCACTGAAAGAAAAAGTTAGTGATGACATGGCATGGATGATGATATGGCATAGAAAAAACTGTTAGAAACAATCACAGACGATTTCCACAAAGAAATGGTGAAGTTTTTCAAGTCATGGTGAGATCTGCATTCGATCTGAAATCAATGGTCATAAAGCATCCCACACAAGATTCAACGATTGAGGATCAATTCTGCAAAGGATAGGCAGAAAAGGTCAAGTTCTGTAAAAGATTATAGATTGAAGGTCTATATTATATCCACACTAGATCTATGATTGTAGGAGGTTTCTGCAAAAGAAAGAGTGCGGAATAAATCTGAATCCAATCAAGAGATCAATGGCCATGGTTGAATTCATGAGGAAATATACGGTGGTGGATGATTTCCGCACAAGGTAAAGTAAAGGTATACAATCCACATTAGATTGTAGAGAAACAGTCACAATTGAACAATACAAAAGAAATCAACGGTTCAGATAGAAAGTGAAAGGAGAAAAGTAGATAATCACAAAAAAGAATGTGGGAAAAGTTGAGTTCTCGACTTCCGCATTCTGCAGTACAGAAAAGGAAGCACGGAAGGAAAGTCTGGAAAGCAGAAGACGCATAAATATAGTCTTTGGAAACAGTGAGTTTTTGACTTTCACATTTAGTAGTGCAGAAAAGGAAATGCAGAGAGGCAACTCCAGAAATCGAAACCCCTGGAAGCTATAAGTCGAAGTCGTGAAAAGTTGAGTTCCCGACTTCTACATTCCACAATATGAAAAATGAAGTGCAAAAAGTGGAAGATGCATAAACTTGTCTTTGGAAACATTGAGTTTTCGACTTCTGGATTCCCTAGTATGGAAAATGAAGTGCAGAAAGGAAAGTCCGGTAAGCAAAAGTAGAAAAACGGAAAGCGGAGAATTGTGAAAAGAATGTGGGAAATGTCATAGTTTTGCATTTCGCATCCCGTGATACAGAAGATCAGCGGTCAGAAAGAGTTCCATGAGAGATCGACAGTGCAGAAAGGTTAGTGAAAAAAAATGAAAAGCGGAGAAGTGCGAAAGGAATGTTTGAGCTTTTGAGAATATGCACTCTGCATCCTGCATTTTGGAAGATCAACGGTCATGAAGAAACTCGTTAGAGATCAACGGTGCGGAATGGTTGAGGTAGAAATCTAAGTGCAGAAAGACACTTTGAGAAATGTCATAGTCAGGAAATCTATAGTCTTGAAGATCAACGGTCACAAAAATGTCGGGACAGAGTTCAACGGCTCAAGATGAATGCGAAAATAAAAAGTGCAAAAATTCAGAACTTGAGATCGAACGGTGGAAATAAGAGGTGAATGAAGATCAGCGGCTACAGGATATTTCACTGATAAAAAATCAAGGAGCAAGTAGGAGCAAGATTGACGGTCGAAATTCATTGTTGAGTTAGATCTACAGTGGAGAACAATTCCATTGGTTCAACATGCAGTGGTTAATGAACTTTTGAAATCTATGGAATGTGGTAAGTGCTTAAATTTTGAATGATAGAGATTAAAGGAGGATTTTGATCAAAGGCTGGAAATAATTCCGGTAGATGAACTAGCACAGAGAAATTCAAAATGGAGATTAGCGAAATTAGGTAGGGGTCACATACTTTGACGGTCCAGATGAAATCATGGATTAGATCAATGAATGTAAGCTATTTTGCTGGTTCAACATGTAGGTGATTTAACCACTAGGATGGAAGTCAAATTGTAAAAATGATTTAAGTTTGGTTTTTTCTCCACCGCTGATTGAGGTGTTTAAGAGATCCCATGCCTAAGAATGATTTCTCCCATTAGAATAGCCAAGTGTATAACCAAGAGACTGTATGCAAAATTATTGTGGAATCAAGGTTTTGCTAACTAGATCGGAATTCTTGCTGTGCATATTCACAATGGTGAAGAGGTGCATCTGCAACTGTGAAGAGGTGTGTCCAAAAATTGTGAAGAGAGGCATACGCAGAAAACATGAGGGTATTTATTGACAGAGTGTTGAAGAAATTAATTTTCTCTGTGATTGTGAATTATAGAGTCCAAGAAGTGAATAACAGGCTAATAAAAATTAGTCCAGGGTGGTAGGGTGGCGCTAGGGCAGACTATAAGTCTGCACAGGTTGTTGTAGCATCCTTGTTTGTTGTAGAAGACAAAAAACTAGGGTGTTGTAGTATCCTTGTCTGTTGTAGCAGGCAGAAACCCAGGGTGTTATTGCATCCTTTCTATAGTAGTAGATAAAGAAAATTTTTAGATTCATATTATTAATGATTTTGAATTGGTGGTTTTCTTTTTAAAGTTTCCATGACAAAATTTGTGTGTTAACATGTTTGATTCATTGTGTGTTCTGATTTTAAAAATAAAAAGACAATATTGATTCACCCCCCTTCTCAGTATTATGGGATAAACCAACACCAAATACCACCATTGTTTTTATGATGGGTCATTAACAAGAATATATAAGTCTCACAAGTTGACAATAGAGAACTTGTGACCCCCTTACCTTGTTTGGGAAATCTTGAAGGTGGAGCTAATGAGCTGCCCTGTGAGCTAGTCTCACCTTTACAACTTGTAGAATCACTTTTCTTGCCTCTAATTTGTTATAAACCTGCATATTCCTTTATATACTGTCATATAACTTTATTTCAAAGCCATATCAATCACCTTAGTCACTGGTTGTTGGAAGTGAAGGTTCATTCCTAGTTGGCACGATTGGGACACCCAGAAGCATAGGAGTAGACTTCAGCGAAGCTGATTTCAAAACCTAAATGGTCCCTAGCATATATGTGTTTAGGGAAAAGAACTAACTCTGTCCAAAATTTTTCTCTTGGTTGATTCGCTCAACCCTCTTCCATTCCCAATTTTGTAAGCAATTCCCACAATTTATCTTGCATAAAGAAGTGAATGGTTTACTTGTAAAATTTTATTTCATATTCTAATTCATATCATCAACATAGATAATATTCTCATCTGATTTCAGATTAGGGATATTACACTTTAGGACATTATCTTTTCTAGCCATAGAGAAAACCACATGTGTAGATGAAACCATTATTGTATCCTTATCTATTCCTATAGGTAATGGGACTTCTTGAATAGTGATGATATCTGGTTTTGATGAAACCTTCATTCTCCTTTTTGTCTTTTTTACAATCCTCTTTCTTTTGGGATCGACGATTATAATCTCTAGCTTGGCCATAGTATTCTCTTTGGAATGTGTGAATGGAGTAAGACCTAATTCCTTGAAGGGGAAATGATCTCAAGTGAGTGGGATTTCAGTTTTTGTCATGGCGGTGTCAATGTCCATATTCTTAGGTTCACCATCTTGTTTCTCCTCAACTTGTTTTGTTCTTTCCCCATGGAACTCTGTTACACTTCGTCTTCCTTATTGTTCTATATTTCACCTTGCGAAGCTTGTTCTCATTTTTCCCATGCTTGTTCTTTCCCTTTAAGTGATTATGCTTTTGTCCTCACCTCCTCTTCAACTTGTTTCAACTGCCTTTCCTCCTCATCTTTCTTTGTACACTATTCCTCTTGTAATTTCCTATGTGTTTCCTGTTAAATTTTCATAGGCTTAGCTAAGACATCAGTATTTCATTTCATTTTCATGACAAAAGCATATAAACAGGATCACTGAAAGATATACAAGCACAACCATAANAAAGGGAAAAACCCAGCAAAAGCTTCCTCAATATAGATGCCCCAAAAAGATAAAAGATAAAACCAACAAGGAGATCAAAGCCTGATCCTCCTCCTTATCCAGCTACTTCTCTTCTCCACTAATGCACTACACAAGTGAGAATGTGTGTGTCTCAAATGAGGAGCACTACACCTCTATTTATATTCATCTGTTCACTTAAGTTAACTCATTTGACATGTAGGATCGAGTTAAATCATGTAGGCTCGAGTTACACATGTAGGCTCGAGTAACCACACTGGGGTGCTGATGACCCACCTTTACAATTAGAGGGGACTACCTCATGACTCTTATTAGTTCTTCCAATTAGGAGCATCGAGGTACAATGTAATACAAGTAGTTCTCCCTGTAGGACCATCGAGGACCACAAAAAGATACATATAGAATATTCTTCAAAGTTACAATATTTCAACACTCCCCCTTAACGAGAAGGGTATTCTACAGCAACATCAACAACAACAAGAGTAGAGATAGGGGACATCATCAAAATTAGCAGGGTAACACATCTATAAATCATTGGAAGCTTTTCAACATCATGTAGTCTTCATCTTCAATCTTCAGTCTTCATCATTAGCAACATCTTCAGTCTTTGATTAGAAACATCTTCAGCATTTTGATCTTTCAATTAGCAACGACATCTTCAACACTTGGACCTTTCGATCAGCAACATCTTCAGCACTTTGACTGTTTGATCAGCAACAACATCTTCAACATTTTGACCTTTTGATCAGCAACATCTTCAGCACTTTGAATTTTCGATCAGCAACAACATATTCAACATTTTGTCCTTTCGATCAGCAACATCTTCAGCACTTTGACTTTTCGATCAGCAGCAACATCATCATCATCATCATCAGAAACATCATCAACATAGAAACATCATCATCATACTCTGATCTTTTGATCAGAAACATCATCATCATACTCTAATCTTTCGATCAGAAACATCATAATCATAGTGCGTCATCATCATACTCTGATCTTTAGATCAGTACGTCATCATCATCATACTCTGATCTTTCGATCAGTACATCATCATCATCATCGGCAACAACCTGCAATCCACAACTCAAAGACAAAAAGTCTTTGGATCATTTTTGGACTTAAAGTCCAGGGATGATACAATCCCACCACATTCTCGACAACCGAAGTTACCAGATTGATTACGGGAGAATTAGTCCCTATCACTTTAGGACTAAGTCCAAGGACGATGCAATCCTACCACATTCTTAAGGACCGAATCCACCAGATTGATTACGGGAGAATCAATCCCTATCACTTTAGGACTATGTCCAAGGATGATGCAATCCTTACCACATTCTCGATGACCGAAGTCACCGGATACAATTACAGGATAATCACTCCCTATCACTTTAGGACTTGAGTCCAAGGATGATGCAATCCTACCACATTCTCGATGACTGAAGTCACCGGATACAATTACGGGATAATAACTCCCTATCACTTTAGGACTTGAGTCCAAGGATGATGCAATCCTACCACATTCTCGACGACCGAATTCACCGGATACAATTACGGGATAATCACTCCCTATCACTTTAGGACTTATGTCCAAGGATGATGCAATCCCTCTTCATTCTTGAAGACCGAGGTCTCTATATCTATTATGGATAGATGTCCTGGGATGATAGAATCTCTCTTCATTCTCGAAGACCGAGGTCTCCGGATCACTTTAGGGCAATTTCCTAGGGATGATACAATCCCACTTCATTCTCGAAGACCGAGGTCTCCGAATCACTTTAGGGCAAGTGCCCAGGGATGATACAAGCCCACCACGTTCTCGAGGACCGAGGTCACCGGATCTATTATGGACAGATGTCCTAGGATGATACAATCCCTCTTCATTCTCGAGGACCGAGGTCTTTGGATCACTTTAGGGAAAATGCCCAGGGATGATACAATCCCACTGCAACATCACTACTCCCCCTTTCGAGGAAGGCCTTTCCAAACAACACCAAGCTTGTCTTGAAAGTGTTCGAACTCTACTTGAGGTAGAGGCTTCGTCAGTACATCATTATCCAAACCATCATCATCTACATCTTCAGTATCTGAATACTGATCTATCACCATCTGTATCTCCAGTATGCGAACACTAAAAGCATCAACATCTATATCTTCAGTATTGAAATAATGAAAGCATCATCATCTCTATATTTAGTATAGAAATACGGAATCACCATCATCTATATCTACAGTATGTAAATACTGAAATATCATCTATATCTTCAGTATAGAAATACGGAATCACCATCATCTATATCTACAGTATGTAAATACTGAAATATCATCTATATCTTCAGTATGGGAATACTGAAATCATCACCATCTATATCTTCAGTATGGGAATACTGAAACATCATCATCTCTATATTGAGTATAGAAATACTAAATCACCATCATCTGCATCTACAGTATCATCATCTTCATCTTATCTTGTATGTAGAAATACTGGATTTCTACATGTTACGTCGAAACACAGGGTTCTTTGTCATCAAAACTGTGGTTATCACATAGAATCATTGTTGTGTCCATCTTCAGGTCAAAGAGACTTGATATCAGCTTCTGAAGCCATATGGATTCACAACTTAGTAGAGCAATTTGCTA
>LPNX010895874.1:139977-203231 GCA_001517045.1 Pseudotsuga menziesii | reverse complement strand
GACTGTTTCCTGCTAAACCATGAACTCATAGCAGACCTCAAACAAAAGCATATACCTGATGTGCTTTTCCTATCTGAGATACTTCCATCCCAATATGCATCTATGTAGCCATACAATCTATACTCATGGCTACCATCATAGTATAGACCAAATTCTATAGTCCCTTTCAGATATCTCATCACATGTTTTGCAGCTACTAGGTGAACCCGTCTTGGTTGAACAAGATATTGACTTAAGGTGTTCATAGCAAAACAAATGCCTGGTTTGGTATTTGTTAAGTACATCAATGACCCAATAATCTGTCTGTAGTGAGTCACATCCACTAACTCTAATGAGTCATCAGCTAACAGCTTCAGGTTGGAGTCCATGGGTGTGGCCATGACTTTGCATTCCAACATATTGAATCTCTTCAATATCTCTACCACATACTTTCCCTGGTTGAGAAAGATTCCTTTTGAACTTTTCCATACTTCCAGACCTAGGAAATAATGCATTAACCCAAGGTCTTTCATCTCAAATTCTACTGCTAGTTTCTTCTTGCTTTCCATGATCTATTTCTCATTCCCTGTCAAGAATAAGTCATCCACATATAGTAATAGAATGACAGGTACATATTCTACAACCTTGTAGGAAAGGTTAGGATCGACTTTACTCTTGGCAAAGCCCATGCTCATAAAAAAACTATCTATTCTTCCATACCAAGCTCTGGGAGCTTGCTTCAGGCCATAGAGGGCCTTCTTCAAATTGCATACTTGATTCCATCTGTCTTCAAATTCAAATCCTCATGACTATTTGATGTAAAAATATTCCTCAATCATACCATTAAGGAAGGCTTGTCTTTACTTTATCATGGAAGAAACTACCATGATAGTTTTGAAGGAAGTGTACCTTGCTTCCTGGAGTAAGTGTCTCTTTAGAATTAATTCCCTCTTTCTGATAGAAACCTCTAGCCACAACTATTACCTTCTATCAGCAACATATCTTATCTGGCAAATCCATTTGGAAGATACCACATTCTTTCTTTCTGGTTTGAGTACTATATCCCAAACATCATTCTAGTATCATAACATCTTCTATGAGTTTGTCTTCTTAGGTCATCAACATATCCTAGTCTTCTGCATTCAACCTTGAAGGTTGGAACCCACTTTACTCTTGGTAAAGTCTCGATCCATCACAAAGCTATCCATCATGTTGTACCATGTCGAACTCAGATATAATTTTCTGTAGTCACTCCCCCTGATGTGGAGTATCATCTTCCCTCTTCATTCTGTACAGGTGGTTCTATGCTTGATATATACTGGTCAATAGAGTATGTCATGTCATAGTCTATTCTTTTTGGGGAGAATCATGAACCTTGCTTTGTACACTTGTTCCATCATATTGTATACATCATTTCCCATGATCAACTGTTATTCTTTGATCATAGCTTCTTGCATAGCATTATTTTCTTCATCTTGAGTTATCTCTTGTACCCATGGTGGTCTTCGTCCTTCAAGGTGGATCTACCACTCTCTGAAGCTCTTTCTTCCGTCATGGTGTCTCTAACCCTGGGAGCTTCAGATTCATGTTTATTGGAGTGAATCTTGAATTGTCATCACTTGTTCTTCGGAACAAGTCTCATCCTTCTTTTCTTGTAGGAGGTTGTTCATGACCTTTCCTACAATTCAAATGCACTAGTTGCATGGTTAGAACTATTTCGTAAAACATATGCATAATGACAAATTCTTATGCATCATGCAACTGTTTAGTCAATACAACATTCATCCATATCTCACATAAACTTTCTAGATGCCTTCCATCTCCACCATGACATTATTGAGATTGTGCACTAATCCAATATGTCAACAAAGAGGTTTGATAAGTAGCAATGGAGAGTTGTATAGCACCATGAGCTACTTACCCATCACATGCATATTAGTAGTATGTAGTCATTAATGCAAACAATCTATCATGCATAACACATCAACTGAATATAATCAAATTTATAACAAAACAATATCATGAAATGACAATTGAATACTTATCTTTATTTGTTTCATGGGTATGCTCCTTCTTGAGTCTTCAGCTTCATCATCTTCTTCATTCATGATAGCATCGTTTCTTATCCAAATGCTGAGGTGGATAAGAGGTTCTTCAAGAGTTGAGATCTTCATATTCCTCATTGATTGAGGGATCTTCTTTGGAAGATGAGAGCTTGATCTTTAGAGACGAGCTTCTTCTTCTTCCCAAAGTCTGCTGAAAGTAATCACTTCCTTCTGGAACACATTCCTTGAATGAATGAATTCCATGATCCTGGGAGGCCATTCAAGGTGGCCATCACCACTTCTGTAATCTTCACTTCTTCTTTCCCCGCTTGAAGTTGTTCTTTGAGAGATCCTTATGACTGCATGGTCTCTGCATTATGGATCTTCACATTCTTTAGCTGGTTTCTTAAGGTCATATTCCGATCTATGTTCTTCCCTTCAAATAGCTTGGTCAAGGAATCAAACCTCATAGATGTCTTTAGGTAAGACACTTGTAGTACAAGTTGATTCATGACTGAATCATCAATGATCTTTTGGGATTTGACCAGGTTCTTCTTGTGAAAGACTTCTAACCTCATCTCCCTTTGAAACTGGAACCTCTATGCTCATGTAGGTGTCCAATCCATTTTCTTCAGAGAGATCATATAATTCTAGGCTTGGAATTTTTCAACTTCACCAAGCTTATCATCAAGCTGATGTGATAGATCACTTTTAAATGAGAACCTCAAATGAACATAGCAAAGGATTAGATCTTACCGATTTGAGGTGTCCGTCCTAGTTCCGGAGCTGGCTGATCTGGGGTTTGTCACAAAAACCCTGATTTAAAAAATTGGAATATTTCATATCTGATTAGATAGACATATGGATTTATTCAAATGGAGCTATCCAATGTACTCCATTTCTGAAAACAGTGGAGAGAAGCTCCCGAAACAGGAAGCCCTAATTTTCCAATTTCTTCTGCAGAAATGCCTGTTACTGTTTCTATGATATATCCAAACTTTATACTCCTCTATGTCTGAAATTTTGTAATGAGATAAATTCACATGTCCCTGATCCAAAATAGAAGGTTTCACCAGAATTGGTTTCACCATTTGGGATTTATGATCCTTTTCCCAAGGTGACCTGTTACAGGACTGTTCAGAACAGTGAAGTTGTATGGCATGCCACATGTCATTGGTTCATCTTCTGAGTCTGATATTCAGACCACCAAAATTAAAGTCCGTTACCTTTCTATAACATCTTTAGGAATTCCATTTGGACCTCTGTAGCCCAAGATATTGCAATTCTCCCCAGGTGTCCTGTTTAGGGATGAATTCTAGAAGAGGCTGGAACCCTAACTTGGAGAGAACATATCTCCTGGAATACAACGAATTTGAGGATGAATTTTGGACACAGTGTTCATAAGGATTTTATAGTCGGCCCCTGCAATTTTTTTCTCCTAATCCTTTTCCAATCTAGGAGTATAGCGAATGTACCAAAACGTAGCAGTTTTAGTATTTAGGTTTTTTCTAGCTCGGGGTCAAACTAGGGTTTGACTTTCCCATTGTTTCACCCAACCAAATTTCGTGATCCAAATATCTAAACTTCAGTTTTGATGAGGAGAAAAATCCTATGCTGGTATTACTCATAAATTCCTCTTCTGTAGAAAGCCCTAATTTCCACATCAAAAACTGAAAATGCTTGGAATCGAATTCCGCTTCGACAGAAAGATGCGCCCTTCAATGGAGAGTCATCCTAGCATACTTTTGCTGATGGATTGTGGAGAGAGACCCAAAAAGTAAGAATCCCTAGATTCTACAGTTGCACAATGTCTTCTTCTCAGGTTAGCTCTGATACCATGTTAAATTTTCATATGCTTAGCTAAGACATCAGTATTTCATTTCATTTTCAAGACAAAAGCATATAAACAGGATCACTGAAAGATAGACAAGCACATCCATAAAAAGGAACACAAATGTTTATCCTGGGAAAACCCTAAAGGGAAAAACCCAGCAAAATATTCCTTAATATAGATGCCCCAAAAAGATAAAAGATAAAAACTAGCAAGGAGATCAAAGCCTGATCCTCCTCCTTATCCAGCTACTTCTCTTCTCCACTAATGCACTACACAAGTGAGAGTGTGTGTGTCTCAAATGAGGAGCACTACACCTCTATTTATATTCATCCGTTCACTTAAGTTAACTCATTTGACATGTAGGCTTGAGTTAAATCATGTAGGCTTGAGTTACACATGTAGGCTCAAGTAACCACACTGGGGTGCTGATGACCCACCTTTACAATTAGAGGGGACTACCTCATGACTCTTATTAGTTCTTCCGATTAGGAGCATTGGGGTACAATGTAATACAAGTGGTTCTCCTGGTAGGACCATCGGGGACCACAAAAATATACATATAGAATATTCTTCGAAGTTACAATATTTCAACATTTCCACTAACAAAGATTCTAATTCATCCTTCTTTTGGGAAACTTCAAGTAGCAATGTTTTGTTTTCTTCTTCCACTGTCTCTCTAGCTTGCGTATTGGTTCCCACTTAATTGGATCCTTTTCTTTTCTTCCTTATCCGTTTCAATTCATCAAAATTGGGTGTTATATTATACACTTCTTCATCAACACAAAATTGATTAGCATAAGCATAAAATATTTTAAGTTGCATAGTGATTAGCTACTTTTTAGTGACCAGCATTCCTATACAAATTCCTTTCTTTGAAATGGAAGGCTTCAAAACCTTTAGTCAACTCAATTTCCTCTTTCACCTTGGACATCATGTATGCCCCAACAATTATGGGTAAGGGAGGCCATGATTCCTTCTTGTTACTATTTAAGAATTGTCCTATACCACTTATAAAATTTTATTTCACGGTCTCCTTGAGAACAATATAATATATGAATTGTTAGGATTATTAATCCTCCCTTGGTCAAATGTCTATTAGATTAATTATTTCCTAACTTAGGAACCTTAAATTTATTAAATGAGTCCACTAGTGCAATTGGGTCAACATGGCCCAATGGGGCCACATGTACTAGTCATTGAAGTGTGGGGGACAATGCTAGAGGTTAACTGACACTTAATGCATGTGCATGCATTAGTGGGGGTTCCTCCTAGACAAATACCTACATTTTAGGAGCCACTGGGAGTCCCGACACCAACCTAATTCAGTTGGTGTTAGCACTAGTTAGTCTTAGTTAGCCCTAAGTTACAATCAGTTACTTTACAGTCAGTTAGGATAGTGCTACGAATGCATGGATAATGCATGGTTGTATGGGGAGGAGTGCTTTTCCTACCTACCTCACTCTCAATTGCACTGAGTTAACTAGTTGTTACTGCATGTTGGATTTATTGGTCATCGGGGAGTTGTCTATTTGGAATCTGATATTGATTGGGAGACCTTGATTTAGAGATTCAGTTAGATACAGTCTTATCCACTTGGGGGATTCGAATTCATTACTCATGCATTCGAATTCTACCTATTTGTAATCAATTGTACATCGGATATTATTATGATGAATATACTGTAAATTCCTGAGCAATACTTGTCCATTTCTTGTGTGGTTTGTCTTGTTGGATTTGTATTTTCATTATCCATTCAATTGCTGCAACATGATCAAAACTTTCTGCTTGAAGATCTAAATGGAATTCAAATTCTAACATGGTATCAGAGCCTTCTCATGCAAGATTCATGCTTGTTTCTCCTCATCGAACATAAAAAACAACTGGTTCTCCACAAAATCCCCCTATGAAAATTTGCTAGCTCTGGATTCATTCAGAGTTGCAGAGAGGGCGTGATGGACCTTGAAAACATGTTAATGTCTGGAGGATAAGCATGATTCTAACAGTTCTTATGTTTTAGTGTTATTTGTAGTGAAATTGATAGGTTTTACGTAGCTTGAAAGAAGTATTTGCAGTATCCCTACCGGAGAAATTATGAGTTCTCAAACTTCTGAGCCACAGATCCTCACAACTTCCAATTACCTTGATTGGAGAATTGATATGCAGTTGTCCTTGTGCAAGCATGGCTACCATAGGATTATACATGGATGGGAGGATGAACGTCATCATCCGGTATAGCGAAACAAGTTCCTAAACCGTTGTGATGAAGCATTCGGGTACTTATGTACTTATATTTCCAGAGATATCCTCTTTCAGCTAGAATGATTGAGGACTCCCAAAGAATCCTAGGAGAAGCTTGATAGCTTGTTTAAAAAACAATATGAGCTTCGGGGACACATTCTGGAGAATGAGTTGGTATCTTTACATCCCAGCAGTTTCGAGACTATTGAGCAATTCTTCTCCAAATTCAAGTCTCTAGTGCTACAATGCAGACAGTGTGGGATAGAGCAGAAGGATGAGCAGAATGTCCTTTCAATACTCAACAAACTAGGTCTTGAGTACTCTGTCTATGTCTTTATGTTTCATTCCAAGTAGGAAAGATTTCCTGATTGGAAACTTCCTTCTTTAGATACATTCTCCGAGTCCTTAATCAAGGAACAAGACAAATTGATTTGAATGGGAGTCATCCAGTATTCAAAGGATCAAGCTCTCTTGGTTATTGAATCCTCCAAAGAATAAGGAAAGGGGAAATCAAAGAAAAAGGAGCCCAAGGTAGCTGATTCAAATCCTAAACCAAATCAACAAGCTTCTGAAGGGGCCTACGGCTCTAAGAAGAAGAAATTTGAAAAGAAGTTATGTCCGTATTGTGAAAAGGGATACCATCTTGAAGAACATTGTATGAGGAAGCAACTTGATGAGATGTCTTCTCTTCTCAAGCAGAACAACATTGCTCCTCCAAGAGAAAAGAAGCCCGATGAAGAAGCACCGACAAAAGATGCCAAAAGGTGTCATGATTTGAAAGCAACTTTCTCTCCATCCTCAGCATACATTATAGATTCTGGATCCTCCAACCACATGGTTGCTTCCAAAGAATCCTTCTCTACTATTTCACTATCAATGGGGCCTAATGTTCACATGGGAGATGATTCCTAGATTCCAACATAAGGAAGGGGCTCAATCAAAGCAAAGCATAGTGAGTTCAATAATTTCTTATATGTTCCCTCCCTTGCTGCTAACATGTTATCTGTTTACCATATGACACATATAGGCTCTCCCAATAGGGTCACATTCGATTCAAACTCAGTTGAGATTAAAGAAAAAGCCACTGGAAAGCTTGTAGTGAAAGGTATTGCAAATCACTCTACTAAAGCTGATGAGTTTTCACATTTCTTGCCTGTTTCTCCTCCTACTGCTTTATTGTCTCATTGTAACACCCCATTATTGACCTCGTTGCATTAGATGTATATGATGTATATATTGTAAATAATCATGGTGCAGAGCTAAAGGCCAAGGCCCCACCATTGATTGGTTATGTTATGTTTCGGGTTGAAATTGTCAGCGATGGTATATCGGGGCATGCGGCATACATATCAAGTTTTGTCATCATGTAAATATACATCTTTAATTAAATGAACCCAACCAACTATGCTCACTGCAACCATAATGAAAAGGGCATGATTTTTCCCAAGGATAAGGGGGGGGAATTGCTAAACCATGAACCAATGGGGAAAAATCCATGTGTCACCTTCCCTTGTCTTACCCAACTACCACCATTAAAAACTGCTGCTGTTAGTTGGGGCAGTTATGGCTAGGAGTGGAGTGTGGCAGGACTGTTAGTCCTTGCCCACGCGCACACTCCACCAACAGGTTGACCTCACGTTGGCAAGCAAAAACAACCACCGCCATCACTCCAGCTGACTCCCCATTCTCACAACTAACCCATTCTCTCCATTGTCTGTTCATCCTCACGCATGGACGGTAGTCTGCTCATTCTCATGCACATGCATCTTTTTTGTTTGATCTCATGCAGCCAGGAGGGGAGTCGTTTTTCGGTTGTCATTCACAATTTTCCACAGAGTGGAATCTGGTGTGTTTTCCCTCTGTATTTCTGGGGTCTGGTGTAAAAAAATTTCCTCACACACAGATTGAGAGTCTGTATCTTCTTCCCCAGTGTGGTTTGTGTAAGTTTTCCCCCGGTGGTTTCGTTGTCCAGGACGGACTATTGTTTCTCCATATTGTGAAATGTGTTTGCTGATACGTTTGAGGCTGCTGTAGGTTGTTTTGGGAGTTGTTTTGGCCACGATAGGGCCAAGAATGACTCAGGATTTGTTTTCCTTGCCTAAGCTGTGAATTGCTTGTGTGACTGCGTGTATGCAGTGGTTGGTCTTCGGACTGTGTTAGGAGCAGGGATGGGGGATTGGTTTGCTTGATAAACCTAGTGTGTTTGGAAACCACACAGATAGAGATAGAGGGATGGATTTCTTCTCCACAACCCCTGAATAGCACTGGAAGGGAAGTCAGGGCCTAAGGGATTGTGCAGCAGAGAAGGGACTGATTCCTTGTGTTGGGTGTGTGTGGGTGTATTAGAAGTTAGGCTAGTTCTAGTGTAGGTGTTCTTAGCACTGTAATGGGCTCACCTGCTTAGAATTTAGCCTTTCCCGGCTCCTTGATGGCCTGATAAACCAACTATGTTGGCTTGGCTGTGTTTTGTGTATCCTTGGCTATGTGTAAGCCTGCTTGTTCCTTATTCCTTGGAGAATCATTCCCAGCTCGGGGGTGGCAGTGTTGCTGAGAGATTAAGGAGCACGATGGCCTATGGTTGGGTGGAACACTGCAGTGACGTAGCTGGTTGCGGAACGAGTTCTTTATAAGATAAGTAATCTTGTCTATTTTACTTCTGTAATCCTATTTACTGTTAATGATTATGATGAACATGTTGAATGCTTGTATGAACGTATGTTGGCTTCCGTTGTATGATAAATAATCATGTATGCATGTTCTAGTTCAAAGCATTTTGTTTCAACATTTCAGCATTTTATGAATGTACATGTTCATGGGGCTCTTAGCCCAGATGGTTAACGCCATGGCAGCGTCCTCTTCGCCGGTCGGAGGGTCGGGGATGTTACACTCATGCTAACAACACCAAAAATATTTGGCATGAGAGATTTGTCCATCTCAATTTCAAATATTTGAATCAACTCCATAATGATAACATGGTTGAAGGTTTTCCCTCCATCCAAACTTTCGATGGAGTATGTGCTGGGTGCTTGGTAGGTAAGCATCTAGAAAAGAAGTATGATGTTGGGAAAGCTCATAGAGCTGTCTCTACACTTGATTTGATATAGAGTGATGTAGCTGGGCCTATTCCCACAAACTCCATTAATGGTTGCAGGTATTTTCTGACCTTTATTGATGATTGTTCTAGGTACTGCTGGATCTACTTCATGAAGCTAAAATCAGAAGTTTTTGAGATTTTAAATTTTTTTAAAGCTATGGTTGAGAAAAAATTCAATAAGAAGATCAAGTCAATAAGATTCGATGGAGGAGAAGAATATGTCAAAATACATTTCCAGAATTTCTGTGAATCAGAGGGGATTAGAATGGAACACTTAGTTTCATACACACCATAGCAAAATGGTGTGGCTGAGAGGAAGAAAAGATCATTGAAAGAGATGGCAACATGCCTTCTCCATGGAAAGCATCTACCTCCTTCTCTTTGGGCTGAAGCAGTAAACTATGCTTCGTATTTGAAGAATAGGGTGCCCCACAAGTCAGTGGTTGGGGTGACTCCATTCGAAGCACTACATGGGTATAAGCCCAATGTCTCTCATCTGAGAGTTTTTGGTTCCAAAGCTTGGGCCAGGATACCATTTGACAAGTGAAAGGCCCCTTCCAAGTCCAAAGTAGCGAATGTATTCTACTGGGATATGCAGATGATGCAACAACTTACAAACTGATGGAGGTTTCTACCAGAAGATGCTTCATTGAAAGAAGTGTCCAGTTCGAAGAAGATCAGTTGCATGATACTCCTCCAGCAGCACATGAAGGTATAACCATTTCTTCTCCTATTTTTGATGATGATGATGATGTGCTATAGGTTTCAGGTTCAAATGAAGAAGATCACATACAACATGATCCTGTTATTGAGACTGAATCTCAAGAGATTCTAGATCTAGATCTAGTACCCATTCCAAATCAGAAGCCTAAATCTAGATGGGCTCAAAAGCTTCTTGATGCAGCTGGAAGTGGTGCTGGAGTTCCAGAAGACAAAAGAAGAACTAGGTCCTAGTATCAAAATGAGCATGTTCCATTATCTCTCAGTGAATGGTGTAGCAAAGTTCCAATTCGGTGCTACTTGATGATGGTGAATGATCAGCTACATGGCCCACAAAAGCAAAGATTTGATCATTCCCTACCTTCACCATCCAACAGAACCAAACAAAGTCATCAGTTCAGAAGTACATTGAGAGGTCCACTGATGGACCATGATGTTGTATAGATCTGCAATTTTTTGTAGCAGTGTTTTGCTCAAGTTATTTTTCTAAGGAGGAAGCTTCTTTATTCTAAATATAGCTTGCAGATTGCTATTTTCCTGCTTAATTTTTATGGGGGGGGGGGTCCCATGAGGTTTTCCCCTATTTCCTCAGTTGTACTAAGCAACATTTTTTTTTATTATCTTCTAGATTGTATTTAGGTGACCTATGGTCTTGTTACCAGGGCCCACAGTTTTCCAATAAAGGATTCAGGGGGGGTTGTTAGGATTATTAATCCTCCCTTGGTCAAATGTCTATTAGATTAATTATTTCATAACTTAGGAACCTGAAATTAATTAAATGAGTCCACTAGTGCAATTGGGTCCACATGGCCCAGTGGGGCCGCATGTACCAGTCATTGAAGTGTGGGGGACAATGCTAGAGGTTAACTTCCACTTAATACATGTGCATGCATCAGTGGGGGCACCTCTTAGACCAATCCCTACTTCAGTTGGTGTTAGCACTAGTTAGTCTTAGTTAGCCCTCAGTTACTCCACATTCAGTTAGTCTAGTGCTACTAATGCATGGATAATGCATGGTTGCATGGGGAGGAGCACTTTTCCTACCTACCTCACTCTCAGTTGCACTGAGTTAACTAGTTGTTACTACATGTTGGAATTATTGGTCATCATGGAGTTGTCTATTTGGAATCTGATATTAATTGGGATACCTTGAGCTAGAGATTCAGTTAGATATAGTCTTATCCACTTGGAGGATTTGAATTCATTACTCATTTTTGGGTGTTATATCGTCTAGATTAATTCACCTAATATTTAATTAATGACCGAGGTTGGTAGGCTTAGAGTTGACACAAAATATATGCGAAGGTAGAGGGATTCCTATGGTGTTGTGGAAATATTTTAACAAACAAAAGATCTAAATATCTTTCAAAATGAAAAACTGAGTCAAAATCCTAAGAATTCAATTATTAAGGTAATTGAACCGAAATAGAATACTAAACCAAATGATTGATAATTTATTTTATAAGCAAATAACTTTAGACTGAAAAGGATACTATCAACAAGTTACTAACTTCTCTAGTGAAAGATTGGGATGCAAGGAAGGATTAATTTATAAGTAAGTAGAAAAATTAATAAAGGAAACAAGTAGAAAACTTAATAAAAGAAGTGAGTAGAAAAATTGATAAAGAAAACTTGATAAAAAAATAAACAAGTAGAAAACATAATAGGAATGGCTTTGAATTGTATCCTACAAGTCTCTTTTGATAATCATACAATGAAAAATGAACAATCTACAAAGTACTAGTATATTTTCCTAAGGATAGCACATCTAATACTAAGTTTTGCATGAAAATGGATAAATCAATCCAAAGGAATGATTACAAAACAGTACGATAGTATTAATTAAAGAGATCAGAAACAAAATAAAAGAAACAAAACATAACATAGCTCAAAATATGTTCAAGGTGAGAGGATAAAACTTTAATATTAAATAACCTAAAACAATCTAATTTTAACTTTAATGTAAAATAGAACTATCATTTAACTATTACAGTAAAAGAATACTTCAAATTCTAAAGAAACAAAACTTAAAACAAGTTTGAAACACATTAAAAACACTAAAAATGAAACGATGAATTGGATGATAGACTGAACTACAGGTCTGAAAGGGGTGTCTGAATAACAGTTTAAATAGGTTGTCCGAATGACAGTCTGCACAATTATAATGACAGAAAATAACCTAAATGATCTAATCTTTATCTGAATTTGTGCACATGTAAATACAATGCATAGAGGCAGTAAATAAACCACTTATTAATCAAATTTGACAGCGAAACAATATTAAACTAATTCATGAATATAAAGAAATCATTGCGTATTAAGAAATAAACTGAATTTTAACTTGAATGAACTTATAATAGAAAGGAAATAAACAGAATTGTATCTATTCAAACTTGATAAAAGCATTCTATTCTATCTACTTGCAAATAAAACTGAACAATAAAGCTAGAAAGGAAATGACTAAAAACAAATTGAAAGCAAACTATGTGTGCAACTAGATATTTAACTTTATAAATAAAATTCATTACATGAAGCAAATGAAATAAATGTTTACAATAATTTAATAACAGAAACAAACTAGAAATTTAAACTAACTACAAAAGAAAAGGTAACAAAACTACACAAGAAAAGAAACCTCTGGTTGATGAGGGGCCCTCTCAGCAATCAGGGGTGATACTTGGCTAACGCTTACTCAAACGCAATCATAAACAGCAAAACATACAGCTTCTATTAAAAATATNTATATATATATATATATATATATTGTTTATAGAGATGAGCAAGTCGACCCTTTAGTGGTTGAATTATCTCTAAATTTAGTCAACCATTATGACCATTTAATTGATCAAATTCCAACGCACAACGTTCTCCCTTTCCTTCGTGCGTTGGCTCTCTTCATCGCGTGATGTGGCATAAAGGCTCCTTCTTTAGCGTGGTTGGTGGAGTGGTATCAGGCAAAGGAAAGCACACTAGCGAGTCTTCTAGAACGAGAGTCATTCTATCATCCAAACACATGGACTGGTGGTGTGGTGTCGAGCAAAGGTAGCATGATGGCGAGTCTTTTGGAGCGAGAGCTTCTTCATCACCAAGACGTGTGGACAACAAGTAGTTTGCAGACCGTTCCAACATTTTAATACCTGGAATCTATTATCAACAACACGCAGTATGGTTAGCGATCTAGATGGTAAGCTGGATTGTGAACTGGATATGCTCTACGAATATCTAGCTGAATGCGTGTCTGTTTGTTAACTTGTCCAAAAGACTGTATAACCTGCAAACAAATATATACATAAATTAATATATCAATTGCGCTTCAAAAAATGTCAAATTTAATCGATAAAATCATAAAATGATAATAATAAACAGATTTTACATAAACCTTAAATTCATTCATACCTGGGGTTGAATAGTGAGCTGCGTGACAGAAAATATGCAAAAAGATGACAAAACATATGTTTAAATGAATAATATAACTGCCAAAAATGATGACAAATCTGGGATCAACATTCCCCAAACCGGAGAAATGCTAGGTCCCACTGAGAAAAAAGAAATATATCTTAGGAAGAAGGCGGATTTGTGCTAGCAGCTGCCTTCCACTTGGCAGATGAAGGAGGTGATTTAGACTTTAGTCTTCTAGCTTGTGCTCTCAAAATAACATGTCTTTCATGTCAAATGTTGTATGAAGATTTAATGGCTTTGTTGAGTTCTTCAACATTCTTGATTTGATAGCTCTCAGGTTCAAAATAATTTGGCATTGTTCAATAGTTATGACACATGATCTTTGTGTAGAGGGTGTAAGAAGAAAATGGCTAAAACAACTCTACAGAAATAATGAAAATGATGGAATAGGAAGAATTTCGTCCTGTTTTGTTGATGTATTTGTAACTTTGGAATGTATTCACTTGTATATTTTATGTATTGTACCCCGATGTTTATTCTAGGAAGCATCTATAATGTAATTGAGTCATGTCATATCCTGATGTTCCTATTGAGAGATTCAATAATGTAAAAAAGTCATGTAAAGTCATAGAGGGTAACCCTCGTTATTGATCAAGGGTTAAATTCCCCGCAGTTATGGGACCCTAGGGTTATTAGACTATCCTAGAGAAGTTGGACCTAGGTGAGTTATTTTAAATCGGGGCAATAGTACCCACCATTGTGTTAAGGTTAAACCTCCTTGTTGATCGGAGGGGCAAAGTCCCCACAGTTGTGGGGCACTAGGGTTATTAGACTCTACTAGAGATGTCGACCTGAGTAAGTAATGGTTAAGTGGGGCTGAAATGTTGTAGTGGACATTAAGTGAATGAAAGAATATAAATAGAGAGTGATCCTCTCTATTTATCACACACTCACTCACTCATTGGGGCGCATGAGTGAGAGAGGAGAAGCTCTCTCAAGTGAGAGAAAGAGAACAAGCTGTTGGAGATCATCTTTTCTGTTTTCGGGTTTTACTGCTGCCATTGGTGCTCATTCTATCTCTGGGGAAGTTGTGAGATTTTCTCCTTTATAGTTTTCTCGAGGAAAATTATTTGTGTCTCTTGTCTCTTGTGTTTATTGTTGTGCATGTTATTCTCTCAGATAAGATCCTAAGATCATAATGCTAGCTTGAATGATAAAAATCTAACATGGTATTAGAGCTAACCTAAGAAGAAGACATTGTGCAACTGCAGAAGCTAGGGATTCTTACTTTTTGGGTCTCTCTCCACAATCCATCAGCAAAAGTATTCTAGGCTGACTCTCTACTGAAGGGCGCATCTTTCTGTCGAAGCGGAATTTGATTCCGGGCATTTTCAGTTTTTGGTGTAGGAAATTAGGGCTTTTTACAGAAGAAGAATTTTTGAGTGAGCCCAGCATAGGATTTCTCTCCTCATCGAAATAGAATTTTAGAGACCTGGTTCAATATTTTTGGTTGGGTGTAACTCTGGGACAGTCAAACCCTAGTTTGACCCCAAGCTGGAAAACCCTAAATACTAAAACTGATAAGTTTTGGTAAATTCTATATATCTCAATATTCCGACATCTCAAGGGCTGAAAATTTCACAGGTTGAAGATAAAATCCTTATGTACACTGTTTCAAATTTTCATCCTCATATTCTCTATATTATAGGAGATATGATTCCTCCAAGTTAGGGTTCCAACCTCTTCTAGGATTCATCCCTAAATAGGACACCTGGGGAGAATTGCTATATCTCAGGATACGAAGGTCCAAATAAAATTTCTCAAGATGTTATATAATGGGCATGTAATGTAGTTTCTGTGGTAGAATTTTCAGACATTGAAGATAAAATAGTGACATGTGGCAGTCCATACAACTTCAATATTCTGAACAGTCTTGAAACAGGTCACCTTAGGAAACCGCTCATAAGTCCCAATTGGTGAAGCCAATTCTGATGAAACCTATGGTGTTGGAATAGGGACAGGCGAGGCTAACTCAGTGTGAAGTTTTAGACACATAGGATTAGTAACTGTGAAGATATCTTAGAAATAGTATCAAAAATTTCTACAGAATAAATTGGAAAACTAGGGCTTCCTGTTCCAGGAGCTTCCCTCCACTATTTTTAGAAAAGGAGTACATTGGACAGCTCACCTTGAATAGGTATATATTTATATCCAATTGGATTTGAAATATTCCAAGTTTTGAAAATTAGGGTTTGTGTGACAAACCCTAGATCAGCCAGCTTCGGAACTAGACCAGACACCTCAAATTGGTAAGATCTAATCTTTTGCTATTTTCATTTGAGGTCTCATTTCAAAAGTGATCTATCACATCAGCTTGATGACAATCTTGGTGAGGCTGGCAAATTCCAAGCATGGAAGTATAGGATGTCACTAGTTCTTGAAGGAAATGAACTAGACACCTACATAAGTAGAGAGGTTCCAATTCCATAGAGGGATGAGGCTAAAAGCCTTACACAAGAAGAACTTGGTCAAGGCCAAGAAGATTATTGCTGATTCAATTACGAATCCCCTTATGCCCTAAGTGTATTCCGTAAAGACACCGAAAGAGATGTTTGATTCCTTGACCAAGATATTTAAAGGGAAGAACATAAATTAAAAGATGACTTTGAGAAACTAGTTGAAGAATGAGAAGATCCATAATGAAGAGACCATACAGTCATACTTTACAAGGGTCTCTCAAATCAAAGAACAACTTGAAGCGGAAAAAGAAGAAGTGGAGAATGCAGAAGTGGTGATAAAAACCTTGAATGGCCTCCCGGGATCATGGGATTCATTTATTTGAGGAATGTGGGAGGTGATTAATTTCAACAGACTCCGGGAAGAGCAGACACAAGAAGAAGCTCGACTCATAATAAGAGAAAAGAAGATGGGAGCAACTGAAGATAAATATTTCATGATTCAAAGAAGATACCGCAAGCGATGAGGAATATGAAGAACTAAATTCTTGAAGAGCCTCTTATCCATTTTGAGAATTTGGATAAGAAATGATGCTGTTATGAATGAAGAAGATGATGAAGTTGAAAGAAGGAGTTTACCCACGAAACAAATAAAGATAAGTATTCAATTGTCATTTCATGATATTGTTTTGTTATGCACTTGTTTATATTTAGTTGATGTATTATGCATGATAGAATGTTTTCATTAATGACAGTATACTACTAATATGCATGTGATGGGTAAGTAGCTCATGGTGATATAAAACTCTCCATTACTACTTATCTAGAATGAAACCTCTTTGCTGACATATTGGATTAGTGCACAATATCAATGTTGTCCTGTTAGAGATGGAAGGCATCTAGAAAGTTTTTGTGAGATATGGATGGATGCTGTATTGGCTAAAATAGTTTCATGATTATATCTTTATGCATAAGAATTTACCATTATGAATATGCATTATGAAATGTTTCTAATCATAAAACTGGTGCATTTGACTTGTAGGAAAGATTGCGTACAATCACCTACAAAAAGAAAAGGATGATATTTGTTCCGAAGAACAAGTGACGACAGTTCAAGATTCACTCTAATAATCCAAAATGAAGAATGATGTCTAGGATGCAGTATCGAGACCTGAAGGGAAGTTTGTAGTTCCATCATGAAGTAGATGGAAACATCATGGGATACAAGGACTTGGATATGATGCAATACTTTCTAGGCATTGAGGTGTGGCAGAATGTGGATGGAATCTCCCTAGGACAAGGGAAGTATGCAGTAGAGATCCTGAAGAGGTTCAGGATGATGGACTGCAAGTCCATGACCACACCTATGGCATCGAACCTTAAGCTATTGAGTGTTGCTTCATCAGAGACAATTGATGCCACGATGTATCGTCAGGTGAGTTGTTCCCTGATATACCTGACAAGTACGAGACCAGATATTTGCTTTGCTGTGAACACCTTGATCTAGTTCCTGACAGATTTGAGACATGTTCACTTGATTGCTGCAAATCATATTCTGAGGTACCTAAAGGGTAAATTTCATTATAAGCTCAGATATGAAATGAATCAAAAGATTAAACTAGAAGGTTATGTTGATTCAGATTGGACAGGAAATGTCATTGATAGAAAGAGCACTTCAGGATGTTGCTTCAATATGGGATCAGGTGTGATCTCTTGGTTTAGCAAGAAGCAGTCCTGTGTGGCACTGAGTATAGTTGAAGCATAGTATGTCACAGCTTGTTCAACTAGTTGCGAGGCAGCATGGCTAAGGAAGCTACTATTTGATTTATTTGATCTCCAGTTGGATTCTACTTGTATATATTGCGACAACCAAAGTTGTGTGAAGTTGTCTGAGAACCCAGTGTTCCATGACAAGTCAAAGAATATCGAGATCAAATATCACTATATCAGGGATATGGTGCAGAGAGGAGCAGTGAAGCTCCAGTATGTTGTGATGGATGAATAGATAGTTGATGTGTTGATTGAGCCATTGGCCAGAGTGAAGTTTGAGTACTTCAAGTAGAAGCTTGGTGTTCTCCAGATCGAGGTTCCCTCCAAGGGGAAGTGATGAGTCCATGAGCCATTCTGACATGGTGAGAGGATTGGTTCCTTCCATGGTCAGATATAAGGGATGAGCCATTCTATCATGGTGAGAGGATTGGTTCCTTCCATGGTCAGATGGGAATGTTGATCCATTCTGAGGTGACTATGAGATGTGTTCTCACATAATCAGATATAAGTGCTAAATGCCATTCTCTGAATGGAGGCACCTGGTCAGTTACCAAGAATACTCAGCCTAGAGCTGAGGGCCATTCTGATGTGATTGAGGGATGTGTTCCCACATGATCAAATATAAGTGCTGAAGGCCATTCTCTGAATGGAGGCACCTGGTCAGTTACCAGGAATACTCAGATTAGTACTGAGAGGCCATTCTTTGGAAGAATGGAGGCACCTGGTCAGTTACCAGGAATCCTCAGCCTAGGGCTAAGAGCTAGTATGATGTGACTATGGGATTGGTTCCCACATGATCAGATATAAGTGTAGAGCCATTATGATGTGACTGTGAGATTGGCTCCCACATGATCAGATGTAAGTGTAGAGCCATTCTGATGTGACTGTGGGATTAGCTTTCACATGATTAGATGTAAGTGTAGATCCTTTTCACAGATTATAGTAGGTGTGTCCTATCATGCTGGTGATTGTAAGTGCTGAGCCTTTTCACAGATGGTAGTAGGTGTGTCCTACCATGCTGGTGATTGTCAGTTTTGTGCCTTTACACAGATTTTAGTACATGTTTCCTACCATGTTGGTGATTGTAAGTGTTGTGCCTTTTCACAGATGATCGTAGGTGTGTCCTATCATGCTGGTGAATGTAAGTGCTGGGCCTTTCTGACATGGTTCTTAGATGTGTTCCTCCCATGGTCAGATGTGAGTGTTGGGCGTGCCTTTCTGACATGGTGTTGGATGTATTCCTGTCATGGTCAGATGTAAGTGTTGGGCGGGCCATTCTGACTTAGGGTCAGATATAAGTGCTGAAGAACACCTACATGAAGGCTAGGCCTACAACCAACATGAAAAAGGGCTAGCTCTGTAGAACTTCCTGTGATGAGAAGAATGAAGAGATAGCACCATTTGATTGAGATAGAAGAAGCAGTGATGATGATGACGATCCAGTGATGATCCATATTTGATGATGATCCAGTGATGATCTAGTTTTGATGATGATCTAGTGATGATCCAGTTTTGATGATGATCTAGTGATGATCCAAATCCAATGATGATCCAGATGATACAGAGAAGAAGACTTGTGCTGATAAATTGTGTCGAGAGAATACCTTTCTAGTTAAGAAGGAGCGTTGATGTATTTGTAAC
This sequence comes from Pseudotsuga menziesii, assembly GCA_001517045.1. Lineage (NCBI taxonomy): Eukaryota > Viridiplantae > Streptophyta > Pinopsida > Pinales > Pinaceae > Pseudotsuga > Pseudotsuga menziesii. Next base: position 184,055 of record LPNX010895874.1, on the reverse strand, counting down.
TTCGAAATGTATTCACTTGTATATTTTATGTATTGTACCCCGGTGTTTATTCTGGGAAGCATCTGTAATGTAATTGAGTCATGTCATATCCCGATGTTCCTGTCAGGATATTCACTAATGTAAACAAGTCATGTAAAGTCATAGAGGGTAACCATCCTTATTGATCAAGGGTTAAAGTCCCCGCAGTTATGGGGCCCTAGGGTTATTAGACTATCCTAGAGAAGTAGGACCTAGGTGAGTTATTGTAAGTCGAGGAAATAGTACCCACCATTGTGTTAAGGTTAACCCTCCTTGTTGATCGGAGGGGCAAAGTCCCCACAGTTGTGGGGCGCTAGGGTTATTAGACTCTCCTATAGATGTCGGCCCTAGTAAGTAATGTTTAAGTGGGGCTGACATGTTGAAGTGGACATTAAGTGAACGAAAGAATATAAATAAAGATTGAGCCTCTCTATTTATCATACACTCACTCACTCACCGGGGAACATGAGTGAGAGAGGAGAAGCTCTCTCAAGTGAGAGAAAGAGAAAAAGCTATTGGATATCATCTTTTCTATTTTCGGGTTTTACTGCTGCCATTGGTGCTCATTCTATCTCTAAGGAAGTTATGGGGTTTTCTCTTTTATGGTTTCCCCGAGGAAAATTCTTTGTGTCTCTTGTCTCTTTTGATTATTGTTGTGCATGTTATTCTCTCAGATAATATCCTAAGATCATAATTCTAGCTTGAATGATAAAAATCTAACATGTTTAAGAGATCACACTATCATAGTGAACCTTGAGACGTGTGCCATTAACGAGCATATGCATTAATGAGTGAGTTCATAAGGTTTGTAATTAGTTCAACCATGTCCAAAGTAAAACTTTGGATAGGTTGAATGTATGACACAAAGGCATAAATCTCATTTTTTATTAATAAGAAAATCAATCATTTGATAGTTTACATGCATGATTGGGTAAAAGGATAGGGTTTCCAGTAGTGAAATGATGACTAAGAAGATTTTAAGGTCAAAGCGTCCACATTGAGGTAAAAAATATTTGCCAAAAAAACAAAATTTGGTTAGAAAATTTTAATCATAAGTGTTGTAATATCACAATGTTTTATTCAGATCATCATTTGGTATTTCATTTGGACCTTCATTTGATCCTTCATATAGTCCTCCATATTGATTTTTCTATGAAAATATGTTTCATGCTATAACCAAGTTCCACTGCTTACATTATCCTAAAAACACTTATAATTTGTCAGAGATAAATAGATCTGTCATAAATAATGAAAATAAAAGCAGTCTAATTTTTCCTAATCCTCCACCAAACCAAAGATATGGCATGTCCTCAAGCCATACAAGAGAGAAGAATTGATTGTTCTAGATAAGGAAAATAAAGATTTCTATCATGTTGTTATTATTTTGTAAGAAAAAGAAAAACTAACAAGTAAATGGAAATGATTCGGATATGTATAGTCATGAAAAATATAACAGTGCTTAGAAATACCACTTGAATGAGGATAATATAACCAAAATAATTCCATAGGAAAAGCTAGTCATCCATGCCTCATTTTAAATATATTCTATCATCACAAAATATTTTAAGTTTACCCCGGAGTACATGAGATTTACAGCTATGGGTCCCATTAATTCTAGGATAATCACGTCCTAGGAATTTGTTGAATTAGATGGTCAAGGCCAAGCCCAACTTACATCCATTCTCAAATGACATTATAAACAATTGGTCATGACATGTTTATTCATAAATTCTAAAAAAATATTTATATTATCATTGTTTTACGAACTATGTGCATAGTGGTGCATTAACCAAATCTCTTTTACTCTATATTTCCCCGCTGCCAGTAGGCATGTTCAGTACCCCGACATGTTTACCTTGGTACCATGCAAGCATAGTCCTACTGCCAACGAGCCTGTTTAGTACCCCGACGGGTTTACTTGCATTAGTATTGAGCTTCCATGCTTTAAGTTATTACTTAGCATTGACCCGCTACCAGCAGGCATATTCAGTACCCAGACGGGTTTTCCTTGTATAATGATATTAAATATATGGAAGTCGATTGGTACTAGAGCATGTTAAACCCTGCTAAACACATAATTCAATTTTGTAAAATAAACTCATAAGTAACTTTTTCATAATGTCCTTAATTATAGATCGTGTCAAAAGAGAATAACTTAAAGATGTTCTTTATCCTTACAGTCCTTCTTCTTCATAAGAGATAAGTAATGTTCCCCATAGACAAAAATCCACTTACTCTTGAGTTATTACCAAAATTCTTGAGAGACAAGTTTTGATAACAAGTATAGGATGAACTAGTAATCCATAGGTGTAAGATACGATTGTGAAAAATATAATAATGAGAGTAGGTATGTCAAGCAACTGTTTAGAAGAGCAAATCAGAAATATACATGTCTGAATCAAAATACCAAAAACCATATGAATCATAGAAGCGTTGGTTAAGAATGATATACATAGGATTGTTTTTTTGTATTGTCACTATAAGCTGCAAATTTCAAAAGTACCCCAAGAAAGGTTAAAATACCTGATGAGTGTTTGAGCATACTTCCCCTTTCCAAATAATACTCCATGAAATGCTTATAGAGATAAATTACTTGTAATCAAACTGCAAAACCACTTGTTAGATGATTCAATTTATTCATGAAAACATATAAACATTATAAAAAGAAAAAGAGTCCCTTGTAAGCAATGTGTCAGAAATGACTCTTATTTATTCAAAGAAACAAACACATATTTACATATATACAAGTGATGATAACCCAAAATACTTTTTTAAGGATCAGGACGAGGAAGAATAACTTCCCCTTAAACTAATTCCATTTCCATTTGTTGCAAAACATTCTGTATGAAATCCTGTTTAGATGTTGGTTGGTGATAACGTCTAAGTCTGTGTCCATTTACTACAAAGGAAACTTGTGAACCATCAATTGGCTTAATTTCTACTGACCCATTTTCAAAGGCTATAACTACTTCATATGGGCCCATCCAACGAGTAGTTAACTTTCCTTTAAAAAATTTAAACCATGAGTCAAATAGTAGTGCCCAATCTCCAGTATTAAATTTCTTTTGCTTAATAAATTTATCATGCCATGTATTTCGTTGATTATGTATTAGCATGGTTCTTTGGAGTGCATCTTGTTTAATATCATCCAACTCATTAATATGTAATACTCATTGTTTTTGTGCTTCATCCAAATCCATGCCTAATTGTGCTTCGATACGAAAGGATTTAACTTGAAATTCAATAGGTAAAAGGACTTGTTTTCCATACACTAACTCATAGGGGGTATGTCCGGTAGTGTTTGTCCATGTTATCCTATAGGACCATAAAGCCTTTGGGAGTCTATCTGCCCAATCCTTATGATGTAAGTGAATGGTTTTGGTTAAAATGGATTCTAATACTTTATTGGTTGATTCTACCTGGACATTAGCCTGAGGGTGATAAGGTGAAGATTTGAAATGTTGGATGCCATATTTTGTAGTGAGTTATTTCATTAATTTGGAAGTGAATTGAGTACCTTGGTATGTGAAAATTTCTCTAGGTACACCAAACCAGGTGAATATTTCTTCATATATAAATTCTACCACTGATTTATTTGTAGTCCTAAATAAAGCTTTATATTCTAACCATTTGGTGACATAGTCCATGCAAACTAGGATATATTTCTTTTTATGAGACATGGGAGAAATTAGTCCTACAAAATCAAGAGCCCATTTCTCCAAAGGCTCAATTATGACCTGAGGTTGTAAGGGCATCTGATCAGATGATGTAGGTCTACCCATTCTTTGGAAACTATCACATCCTTTAATGTACTTGGCAACATCCTTGAAAATGCTTGGCCAATAATAACCAGAGTGCAACACTTTGTATGCTGTCCACCTATCAGAAAAATGTCCTCCACATGGTCCATCATGGCATGCATGGAGGATGTCTGTCATTTCATCCTCCCACACACATCGTCGAATAATAAGATCTAGACCAGTGTAGAAGAGGTCATTATCAACCCAAAGAATAATTAGAACTTTGTACTATAATACGACGCTTCTCATGTGGGGACACATGGTTTGGTAATTTCCAAGTTTCTAAATAATTAGAAATATATGCAAACCAAGGGGTTTGAACAGACACAACAAACAAATGTTCATCAGGAAAAGTGTTGTCAATGGGTTTAGTACCATCATCATGTTGAATGCGAGAGAGGAAATCTGCTACTAGATTTTCTTCACCAGGTTGGTCAATGACGATGTTGTTAAACTCTTGCAATAGAAGAAGCCATTGGGTCACTATACCATTGGTAATTGGTTTATTCATTAAAAATATAATGGCAGAGTGATCGGTATGCACAAAAACTTCGTAACCCATAATGTAATGGTGAAATTTATTAATAGAATAAACTAATGCCAAAAATTCTTTTTCAGTAACAGTGTAATTTAGTTTGGTAGGAGTCAAATTCTTGCTAATAAAATAAATGGCATAAGGTGCTTATCACTCTTTTTGGCCCAGGACTCCTCCTGTGGCCGTATCAGAGGCATCGATGAATATATGAAAAGGAAGGGAACAATCGGGACCCCTGAATATTGGTGCCATCGATAGTTTAGCTTGTAAAATTTCAAAAGCATTTTGACAAGATTCTGTCCACTGGAATTCTACATCCTTTGTAAGCAATTTAAACATTAGTGCAGCTATTTTAGTAAAATTTTCAATAAAGCGATGGTAATAGCCTGCATGACCAAGAAATCTTCTTACCTCCTTTTGAGTTTTTGGAGAGGGAAGGCCAACAATTATTTCGATCTTAGCAGGATCTAGCTTAATTACTTGGGAGGAAACATGGTGTCCTAAAACTATACCTCATGTCAGTAACATTTACATTTTTCATGACTAAGGGATAAATTCATTTCTTGAGATCATATCAGGACCTTTTTGAGGTTGTTAAGAGCTTCTTGAAAGGTATTTCCATTTGCTGTAAAGTCATCCATGTATACCTCCACACAGTCATGTATAAGATCAGAAAAAATTCCTAAGAATGCTCATTGAAAAGTGGCAGGTGCATTACACAAGCCAAATGGAAAAACTCTATAATAATGTGTTCCCCAAGGGCATGTAAAATTGGTCTTGTCTTGATCTTTAGGTGCTATTAAAATCTGGTTATAATCACTATATCCATCAAGAAAGGAAAAATAACGTTTACCTGACATGGTATCTAACACTTGATCAATAAAAGATAAAGGAAAGTAGTCTTTGACTGTAGATTTGTTTAGCTCTCTAAAATAAACACAAATGCACCATTTTACTTTGAATTGATTTGGGACTACCACTAGAGGAGACACCCATTTACTATTGGATATAGGATAGATGAAACCAGCATTGAGGAGTTTTTGTAATTCTTCTTTTACTATATCCTTTAGAGTAGGATTGATCCTCCTATGAGGCTTCCTTACAGGTGAAATGTTTAAATCCATATAAATATGGTGAATACAGGTGTCAGGTTGTATACCCTTCATATCAGTGTATTCCCATGCAAATGCTCCAGCTTGTTTTTTAAGAACCTTAAGCAGCTGTGCTTGTTGGTTTTCACTTAATCCTGTGTTTATATGTAGAAAATTTTCAGGGCCAACTTCATAAGGTATGGTATAGGGTCTTGTATTCTCTTCAATTGTGAAGACACAAGGTGTCTCCATAAATGTTGAGAGATCCATATTCTCTTGGAACTCATCTCCAACAATCTAATCGAATTGAGCAAAATACTAGGAAAATTTGTACAAGTTTTTGAAGAAACAAACTGGTTTAATACATTCTTAGTGGTTTGCTTCTGAAGTGCCCAAGAGAAATCATTAGGGAGGGAGAGGCCATCAAAGTCCTTGTCCCCGAAAGAACAATTTAACCACCATGAATTTTTAGTTATTGGTTGTGCTGGGGGGTATAAAATAAGTCTCTATGTAGACAACCCGTTGGAAACAGGGATGATTTTAAGGAACCATACTTATTTAAAAGTGTATAAATGTTGGAAAATATTACTGATTCTTAAACACCAACTATTAAATGATTGGCGATATTTTTCAAAAAATATTTTAATTTCCAAGGATTTTATATTGTTTATATAATAATTTGGCGATTTTTAGGGTGAAAAAATTTTACCTTATCAAAATTGGGCAAAACAGGGCTTAAAAAAATGCAAAATGGTGAATCTTTTTTGGGAGAAAAACATGAAAAAATAGCCCACTGGGATAAAATTCGCCCCTAAAATTATCCTTGGTTGGAAATAGTCATCTCTCCATCCCTACATCGTATAAAAGCATTTGTAGTAGCTAACCATGGTCTTCCCAAGATAATGGGATTCCCTTTAGAAGGATCCTTTGATTCTACGACCATAAAGTTGACAAGGTATTCCCATGAGGCTACTGACACAATAATGTCATCTAGGACTCCAGCAGGTTTTACTGTAGTATGATATGCTAGTTCTAGGATGGATGGGGTAGGTCGGAGAAATTGTCCTAACTATAAAACTTCTAAAACTACGGTGGTCATCATGTTGATAGCAGATCCTAAATTGATTAATGTATTTTCTATGGCGGTATTCTTTATAATTACAGTCACTATTGGGGCTCCTATATTTGTATATTTTGCAATCTGAGACTCATCTGTCATACATCCATACATCTCTCCTATAACATGAATTGTTAGAGGGTCCTTTTGCTTCTTCCCTGGGTGTTTAATGCATAGTTCCTTTATTACCTTCCTGTAGATTGGTATGTCCTTGATAGCTTGTAATAGAGGAATTTTGACACAGATATTCTTTAATTCATTCAAAATGTCATACTCAGGATGAACTACAGGTTTTTCTATTACTAGTATTTCCGGAAATGGAGGAACTCTTTGCTCCTGAGTGGGTTCTTGTGGAGGATGGGTGTGTACTGGAATCTTCAGAATGTTCACATCCTCTAAAATGAAAGAATTCATGGGTTCATTTGAATCCTCTTCTTATTCATTTTCCTCATGAATGATGACTGATGACTTGGGTTTTTCATTCACAACTCTTCCAGATTGTAATTGAATCTCATGTACAGGTACAGTCAAAATAAGGTATGATGGAAGAGTTTGCAACTCAATGCCGTTGAGAGCTTGAGTTGGTTTATTATTTGGGTTATGTATCAGTTGTGCAGGTAATAATGTTGGTCATGGAGGGTTTATATTTCTCGAAAGTGATAAGGTTGTTGTGTAATGAGAGGAACTGGAGGCACAAATCTAGGCGAAATCTGCTAGAAATTGGTTTGGTGTTGAGGATAAGGATGATTAGGGACATAGACAGGTTGTGACTGAGGGTATGCTTCTCCTCTCCATCCTTGTGACCAATATTTCTACTGTGGAAATTAAGGAGGGTACTGAGGTGGCTAATTCTACCAACTTGAATTGTTCCATTGTTGAGGTGGTTGATATGGACGATAATAGAGTGGGGGTTGTGGTGGAAAATTATGATATGTTGGTTGGTCTCTAGGTTGCCAAGGAGGCCTCCTAGATGTTTCACCTACATCCCCACTCTTATAGATGGCTTGCAACCCAGAAAAGGATGGGAATTTATTGTTGGATGCTCTTCTGTATAGATGTGACATATGGAGATGTTGTTTAATGGACATTCCCTTTGGGGATGTTTGGTCCTACATCTTGGAAAAAAAATGCTCATTGCTGCTCATTCTTCATCCTTCCTTTTCTTGGCTTGTAAATCATCTAGTTGAGAACCCATTGCTCCTAATATATCAGTTTTGAAATTCTCCAATAGGTTTCCTAACTCTATCCTTGTAACTCCACCTAAACTAGGAATGTTTCCTCTTACATTTCTACTATAAGGCTCTTGAAATTTTTTCCCAAATTCCCCCCTACCTAGAATAATTTTTACACATCTCATTGATTTGTGCAAAGTTTTTATGAGAAATATCGCCAGATTCCATGAGATTAAGACTTTCTATCAAGTCCTTGGAGATCCCTTTAAGGAAAAGTGTACGTACTGCATCTTCTTAGAGGTTGCTATATTTTGATTTATGTAATCTATAAACGAACCTTTTGAGATAATCCTGTAGGATTTCATCTTCAAGTTGTTGTATCTTGACTATATCATGTCGAGAGTCCTTAGGTTTGCAGTACTCTTGATATTTTCTCAAAAATGAGGTTTTCATATCATCCCAAGTCCTGGTAGTGGATTCGCCTAATCCCATGAACCATCTCAAGGAATAATCTTTTAGTGTAGAGGGAAAGAGTTTTAGTTTGTGAGCATCTTGTAGATATTTATAGCTCCTACAAAGGATATTGAACTTGAATAGAAATGTGTCCGGGTTCTCATTACATTTTCCATAGAAATTCGGTAAGGAGGAAGGAGGGATGTTTTTCATAGATACATCCTGTATAGTGTCTAAAATAGGAAACCTGAAGGTAGCCTTAGTTTGATTTTCCCCTTCTCCTTCATCATTTCTAACTTCATCGTGATCTTTGTTTTCTCCCCGTCTCTCCATATAGGCTAGGTTTTTAACGTAAATATACCTACGAGGCTCCTTTCGAGGTGATAATGGGGCCTCCCAACATTCTTTTCGGGAGATCTATTCCTCTGATCAACCGTGTTCTTATTGAATCCTAGAGGGGTGGTAGGTTATACTATGGATGTTTCAATTTGTGAGATAACTGGATCTACAAAGTTTCCAAAGAGAGCTTTTACCTGGGAAGGATCAACAAAGTCAATGAAATCCGGATCTCCTACTAGTGAACCTCGTCCACCTCCATACTTTTAGTATCAGACAAACTCCTCTTAACCACAATACTAACACCATCTGTTATTTGGGTTGCTGTGATAGGTACAGTACCTGCATCTTCATTAGGCTTTGAGCTCTCAGTAAATTGCAGCAAATTGGCTGTTTCAGCCAACCCTTCAACAGGCTGGTGCTGAAATGGTTTATTTTTGTTGGCTTGCTTTCTTAAAGAGATCACATGATAAGGATCGTAATTCACTTTTGCCTCCTTTTGGAAATCCATAGTCTCCAGTAATTTCTCTATGAGTACCAGGGCACCTTTACCTTTGAAAACGAAACAGCCGACTTTAAATGGAAATTTAATGTTTGAAGAATTTTGAAGGCACCGAAATGCTCTTCCTCCGACAGCAATCTCTGCCTCATGAATTCAAGTGCAAAAATCCTTGGGGTCAAAAAGGAGGGCAGCCTATAAGGCTGACCAGTAAAGCCATATACTCTTAACACAGTGTAATCTCTGTATAGGAACTAGTCTCCAACCCGCTCTTCAGGTGAAGACTGCATTAAACATCTCATCTCATCCAGGACACGGGGCACCTCCTCATCAAACAACATTTTGTATATCTCTGACATGATCGAATTGGCAAATTCGAACATGTTGATTTGCTTGGGCAAATCAGAAGAGCATAGAGTACTTAAAAATTTCAATTTCGTCACATTGGAACATAACAACATATTGAGTAGGTAGGTATGAAACCTAAATAAACGGACCTTCAGAAACTCTGTCAGCTGAAGATGGATTGCTTCAGTGAGGAACTCATCCAAATTAGAAACAGGGACTAACTGGGAATCTGGGCTTAAGGAATTTACTCTTAACAAAAAACCGAGGATGACATCGCCTACATGACAATCATCATCCTGACCTAACACTTGACAGACCAGGGAAATTACCAATTGGACTTCATCCTTAAAAATGTGTACCGGATAAGGCAGGAAAATACCATTAAGGGACTGACCTTCTTTCAGAATGGCGGACAGGAATTTACAGCGACTCTCAGATTCACAATTCTTGAAAAATTCGGTGAGGGTAGACTCATTTACAGACTCACGGTCAACCGGGTAATTTTCAGGTAGATTAAGGTTTTCCCTTATGACTGTGGCATCAACCTTATAGAGAATTCAGGATGCGGACCGACTCACAATAATCCTCTGGGAAGGAGAATAGTTGACAGCACACCACTCTGCAAACTCCGGGAAATGGATGGTTTGTTTGAGGGTGAAATAATATAGGAAAGATTTACACACATTTAATATGTCATTCCCTTGTAAGTTAAAATGCCACAATTTATCCTTACTGACAGACACACTCCCTATAGACAGGTAAGGGTCGCACACGCCCCTGTCTCGGTCTACAAAAAACTCTTCTCTGTCATCCACGACCTGACCAGACACTTGAATTTCTTTCCTCTGGTCCATTGCTTAAATTTCAATGGTAATTTTGGACGAAGGAATTACAGGGTTTAAGCTTTACCTGGTCGACTGTAGAGGCGTGTGCTTGGAGCGTGTCTGGAACTGCCAAATGGAAGCTGACAAACCGTCCAGTCCTTTTCACTGGTCCCGAGCGAATAAAATAACAATGACAGTGGTCAACCCTTTGCTTTTATAAGCCTCTTTTGTCTCTGGAGCCTATCACCATTCGCCACATGGATGACCATTTACTTTCCACAACCACCATCTACTCCTATCTACCATGCACCTTTCTTCTTCAGACTCATTCCAAACCGTTGATCTGATCCTTCTTACATTTCTAACCCTTGGATCACATGCCACGTACCTCTTTCCGGCGAGTGTCTTGGTGATAAACACCGAGCAAGTCTCCACCCCAGAAACATATCCAACCATCGATGCAATCTCTTCTCGTGGCTCCGCCGTTAGATCGAGGTGGAGATATTCGATTCCGCTGAGATGTCCAACCTTAACCTTCATGCAGTTTCATGTCCCGGAATCATTCCCAACCATTGATGTGACGTACCTTCAACTCTTCACCGTTGGATCAAACGCCACGTACCTGATTCCGCTAGGCACTTCGAAATTAACCATCGTGTAACTTCGAGCCCCGGAATTTCCCACAGCCGTAGATGCGATCAACCATTGTTGGAGAGCCGTTGGATCGCGTGACACCTACCAAATTCCACTGGGCTCCTTCACTTTAACTGTCGTGTAGTTTTGATCCCGGAATCATCCTCATCCATTGATGTGATATGTCTTTAACCATCCACCGTCGGATCATATGCCACGTACCCAATTCCGCTGGGCACCTCGGAATTATCCATCGTGCAAGTTCAGCCTCCAAAAATCATAATAGCCGTCGATTCAACTCGCTTTGACTTTCATCCGTCAGATCGATCACCGGCTAACTCATTCCGCTAGGCATTTTGGGCCTATCCGCAGTGCAGGTTTTGGTTCCGAAATCAATCTCGGCCATGGATGTGATCTGACTTTGCCTCTCCACCATTGGATCGAGTGGTGTATATACGATTCCGCTGGACTTCATCGCCTTAACCAACTCGTGCTTTCACAATGCGGATCAGACGCGAACCGTGGATCTACTCGGGACAATTTTATAGCCATTGATCAGTACACTTGGTTAAATGCCCGAACCCGTCTTATCTTCCTCGCATGTTTTGAAGAGCGGAGGGAATACCAGCCATTGATTTTCTCCCTTCTTCCATCGCGGCTTAGGATGTTTGGTAACTTAATCGATTTTTCACCTATCATTCCACTCTTCTACTATATCTTTTAACCAAAGTACCATTATCTTATCTCCACCATGGTCTTATTTCTCCCTGGTTAAATACGTGTGTTAACAGCTGGCTCCATCTGGGGATGATATCCTCCCTGCGAGGTATCAAAGAACTTGTAGACCAGGTGCTTGTTTTTTGATTTTTCATAATAACTCCCAAAAAACTATCTTTTGTTTTCTTGTAAATATATCATTTTTATATATTTTTAGAAAAGGAATGATATGCCTCCTAGTTCTTGGGGCTTTCACTGCCAGCTCCAAACACCATCGGCTTACCATTCACATTGACTTGTAAAGAGAAATATGTACAATCTATGATACAAATGTTACCTTCCTCCTTAGGATAGGTAATGCTTCAGATATCTTCCATTGACAGGGTTGCTCTGGAGCAGAACCCCATTTGTATATTCCAGCAAAAATGCATTCTGCCCTCTGTACCCAGCAACAACATAAGGTCCTACCCACATAAAATCAAATTTTCCGTGTTTTTCTTCATTAGGAGCATCCCACTTTAAAATCAGGTCACCAACCTGAAACTGCTCTTCTTTGACCCTTCTGTCAAAAGTACTTTTCATTTTCTCCTGATGTGACTGCACTTTGTCATAAGCCTTATATCTTCGTTCTTCCAGCTCGATGATCTGATTTATCCTTCGATGTATGTGATTCAGTTCCTCTTGCTGATCTTGGAAATATCTGATAACTGGAACCCCTAATGACGTCGAAAAAATCACTTCGACCCCATATACCAGTTGGAAAGGAGACATGTCGATTGCTCTTTTAGTGCTAATCCTGTCAGCCCATAGAGCATATTTTAGTTTGGTGTGCTAGGATCTCTTATTATCCTCCAATAGCTTTTTGATAATCCTTACTAGACTTTTGTTTGAATATTCGGCCAACCCATTCCCTTGAGGATAATAGGCCGTAGAATGATTGAGACTTATGTGATACTTATGACAAAAATTTATCATTTTCCTAGATTTGAAGGCAGCTGCATTATCTGTTACTATCCTTTTTGGACACCCGAATCGAGCCAATATATTCTCTTCCAGAAAATCCATGATCACATTTTCAGTGGCCCTCCTGGTAGGAATTGCTTCTATCCATTTAGTAAAATAGTCTGTAGCTGTCAAAATCCACCGGTGTTGTCCTAATGAATTGGGGTTTATTTCACCAATAAAATCCAAACCCCATTGCTGGAAAGGAGCTTCTACTGTTATTGGATTCAGAGGGAGAGGCAATACTTTTCTCTTACCGTCAAAAATTTGGCATTGATGACATTTGCTGGTTTCTTTATATACATCTGAGAATAATGTAGGCCAATAATAACCAGCTCTCAGGATTTTGTTTGCAGTCACCTTCCAGGAATGATGTCCTTCGCAGTCTCCCTTGTGAAATTCTTTGGTAATTTGCTGAGCCTCATCTTCCAGAAGACAGTTTAGCAGAACCCCTCCAGGATGTTTCCAATAAAGATATTTATTTATGACACAAAATTTAGCAGATTTCAACTTCACAGACCTTGCTCTTGATTTACTTAATCCTTCTGGTGCTTGCAAATTTCGGAGGACAAATACAATATCAGAATACCATGGAGAAGTTACAAAATCAATCATCACTTCTATATCCGTGCCCAACTGATCAGATTGGTGAGATAAGAAATTGATTTGCAAAGATTCGCAATTTGAGTTTGTCATCATTTTTTCCAACCCTTTCCCTTTGACCAGCTTCATGGGTTTTATTTCTATGTCATATTCCAACAAGGTAGCTATCCATTTCGCTCTTCTGCCTTCTGGATCTGGTTGAGTCAAAATTGATTTTACTGCAGCGGTCGGAACATGTGCAATTATATGTGAATGCAAAACATACACTCTGAAATCCTTTAATGCTTTAACTAAAGCATATGCCTGCTTTTCCATGATGTCATATTTCAATTCTCCATCCCGTAGCATTTTACTGAAAAAAGCTATAGGTTGTTCCTGGTTTTCATCGTTTTTCTGCAATAATACTGCTGCTATAGTATGTTCCGAAGCATAGGAGAATACTGAAAATTCTTTGGCAAAATTTGGAATTACCAAAATAGGGGCTTCTGAAATTGCTTTCTTGATTTCCCAAAATGACTCCTTAGCTTCTGCATTCCACTTTATTTCATGAACTTTCTTCAACATATTTGTAATATTCATCAAAATCTCAGCAAAGCTTGGTACAAATCTCCTCAAGAAATTCACCTGCCCCAGAAATGACTGTATCTCCTTTTTACTTCTGGGTTCTCCCACCTTCAGGATTGCACTTACTCTTTCAGGATCAATCTTGATGCCATCTTTGGATATTATATGGCCTAGCATCTTTCCTTCCTCTAATGCAAAATTAGATTTCCTCGGATTCAGAGATATACCATATTTCCTACACTTCATGAAAACCTTCTCCAGATGACGCAGATGCTCTCTGTCAGACTTAGAGTAAACCGTGATATCATCCATGTATATCACCACAAAATTCCCAATTTCCCCTCCAAAAGTGATGTCCATAGCTCGCTGGAAAGTGGCTCCCGCATTCATCAAACCAAAAGGCATCTTCGCATACATAAAAGTGCCCCATGGTGTAGTAAAGGCAGTTTTCTCCTGATCCTCTGGTAACACTTTGATCTGATTATACCCGGAAAATCCATCCAGCATCGAAATCCTTTCAGCTCCCACCACTTGCTGCAGCATATGGTCCATCTTGGGTAGAGGATAGTTGTCCTTCATGGAGACCTTATTCAGATTGCGGAAATGTATGCATAGTCTTATCTCTCCATTCTTCTTTCTGACAGGGACCAAATTCGCAACCCACTTAGAAAATATGGGTGTTACAATGATCTTGGCATCAAATAACTTCTTTATTTCCTTCTCAATGACAGGGAGCAATTTAGGGTTGATCCTCCTGAGCTTCTGTTTAAAAGGATTCTCCCCAGGCTTTATAGGAATAGTGTGCTGTATGATAGATGTATCATATTCTTTGAGATCTTCATAACTCCAAGCAAACACATCTCTGTACTTTTTAATCAACTTTACATACTCCTCTTTCTCCCTTTCAGGCAGCTTCTTGGATAGTTTTATGATTTTAGGATTTTCTTCAGTGCCAATATTTTTATCTTCAACCGCATCACTGACAGGTTTCACTTTGGGATTCTTGGCAACATCATTCTGATCAAAGAGATTTTCTAAAGGGATTAGGCCTCTTGGTATAAAATTATTTTTCAGCTGGATGATATCCTTACCTCCCAAGGTTTTCCTCAACTTTTTAGCCCCTTCTTCTTTAGTTTTAGTTTCTTCATCATTCTCTGGGGCCTCATCTTTATCATTTTCATTGTCACAATGAGTATTCACAAATTCTCCTGATAATTCTAAAAATCTTTGGATCTGCATATCATCTTCAAACACTTGCCAATATTTGGAATTGTCAGGAATAGATGGTCTGTTTATCATTTCGATCTGGTATTCCTTCTGGTCGGCCATAGAAGTATCAAATTTTCCAGCGGCCACGGCCAAAGAATCAGCTACCAAATTATCAAGTCTGGGGACCACCTGAACTGTATGCTCTGTAAAGAAGTTTCCCAACATATCCCATACTTCATTTCTGTATGCCCTCATCCGAGGGTGCTTGGTTTGATAACTGCCATTTACTTGATTTATTACTAACTCTGAATCTCCTAAGACCTTTATCTTTTGAGCTCCCAATTCCTTCAAAGCGTGCAGACCCAACAATAGAGCTTCATATTATGCTACATTGTTTGTACATTCAAACATTAGTTTGTATGATAAGGCTTTGAAATCATGAATAGGGGAAATTATGTATACACCAGTTCCGGCACCGGCTTTAGCAACTGACCCATCAAAATACATAGTCCACTGGCCTTCCTTTTTCTGTCTTACTTCCCAAGCATCCTGTTCCAAAGCTTCTTTTTTCTTATTCTCCTCAGACTTCTCCTGCTCTTCAGATTTCTTTTGCAATGCGGCTTCTAAATCATGTGGGACAGTATCATTAAAGAAAATGGAAGACCCCAAATCAGTATCAACAGCATATATATGATGAAATTCGGGTTTATCTTGACTGCTAACCACATAAGGAGTTCTCTTTTCACTATATAAGCTTCTGCTCCCATCTGGAACTGGAATAGTAGCATATGACATATCCATTTGCAAGCTTCCTTTCAGCTTGGAATTCCAAGATCTTGACAGCAATACCCCAAATTTGGGTGGGATGTCTGCCACTACTACATCCATGACTATAGTCTTAGAAGGCAGTTTGTTCAGGGTTACCACCATGTCTTTAATTAACCCAAGGCATTTTACCCTTTTAGAATCAAAAGAGTACAGATATTTGTAAGGTCTCGTTACCTCCAATCCCAAACTTTCTACCACCCCTTTGGGCATTAGATTGTGTGATGCCCCAGAATCCAGCATAGCATTATGGACCACTTTGTCATGCACATTTAACCTTAAATAGAAAGGAGGAACCTCTTCATCTTCTAAATTTTCAACTTTTGATCCAAATGAAATAGCGGGATTATCATCATTCAAATTTAAAATGTCAGACTGCCATTCTCCTTGGTTTTTGACCATTTTTGAGATAGTATCTCGGTATTCAGTGTTTCTCAATAACTCATTAAATGGAACAGAGATCTTTAGCTTTGACAGCTCATTTTGTAGGTTAAAACCAGCACTAATCTTTTCAACCTCAATCGGAGTCGCCTTCTTTATTATTTTATCCCTTTGTACATCATTTTCTACCTCCTTATTTGTAGAAGGTTCTTTTTGTAGCTCTTTCCCTTTCTCTCCATTCAAAGAACTAGAGGAAGGCTGATTTGGGTCTGCCTTCCCTTTATTTATGGGGATATCCCTATTCCTCAGTCTGATTTTCCTTTGCACATCATCCATTACATGTAAATAACCCTTTTGATATAGCTCGTTCTCAAACTCTTCGTTTGCATCTTCCTGCACAAACATATTATGCTCCTCTTCAGTAAGATATGTTTTTGAATCCTTCTCCCCAAACAGATGAATCTCATTTTCAGGGGGATCTTCTTCATCACCAACATAATTTTCAGGGAAAGGCGGACGGATGGGTTGTTCTTCTTGGTTTCTTGGATTTCTCTGGTCTCTCTATCTATTTTGGGGGGGAACAGGGGGATTTGGTCTTCTGAAATTTGGATTCCTGATTTGAGGATCCCCTTGCTCTCTATTTAAAGGCCTGGTGTCCGTGGTCAACCTATCCATCAACCTCTCCATAGTCTTCGACATCATCTCAAATTTAACATCAGCGGAAGAAGATGAATTAGAAGGTACATTTTCTTCTTTTCTCCTCCTATCCATATCTCTATGTTTCATCTTTCCACTCGCCATCATGTTAGCCTCCACCTCTAGGGCATCAGTAAACATGGCAGCAAGAGTTGCCGATTTCCTCTCCCGCAGTGAGAATGCAAAATCATTATCAAAAGCTCTAGCATAATGCAGTTTAGCAGCTGCAGGAGAAGGCTTTATATCTTCCGGAATAGAGTTATAAGCCCTCATGAATCTACTTGAGAATTCATGAACAGACTCAAACCCCCCTTTCTTAAGACCGTTATATTGAGATAAAAGTTGCAGAGGATTCAGTTTATCATCCCATCTATCCAAAAATGCATTCTGAAAAGCCTGAAAATTCACAATAGACCCATGTGGAAGGTCCTTAAACCACTTTTTTGCCTCCCCAGACAAACTTTGGGCAAATAACCGCATTTTAACATCAGGATAGTCCACTTCTTCCAAATCAGTGAAATCTTCAAACTTGGCAACATGCTGTTTCGCGGTTATATCACCTTCCCCATCAAGTAAAGAAATTCTTTGAGAATAATTTTGGGGTAGGTCATGTAACACAGTAGGAAAACACAAGGGAGCAAATCTAGCAGCCATTGGCCTGGGTGGGTTCACAAGAACCGGAATACTTTGAGTATGCTCAGAGGCGGATGTTTCAGCTTCAGGGGCTTCTTGCAAGTCCCTCCAGAGGGAATATAATGGATAGGACTCTAACCTACAAGGATTGAACTCAGTATTTTCAAGGTCAGATTCAGACTTGGTTCTCAATAGGTTCTTTGCAGTATTAACCCCCCATTCTAGGTTAATATGAGAATCTGGTGAGGATGATGGGCCGAACAAAGAAGAATCTAGCTTCTCTTTATTTTTTCTCTTAAACAACTTTTCTGGATCCTCAAAACTTTTCAAAATTTTGGTATCAGAGTTACCTCGTGTGTGTCTTCTTGAAGCCAAAATGTCGTTCTTGAATTATGAAACAATTTCACAGTGAAGTCGCCAGGGCAAATATACAACCTTCTTTTCTTTTTCAAAATTCCTGTTTGCCCACAGAAATCTCTTTTAATCTTTGTCGTTCCCCGGGGCAGATATGCACTTTCATCCCTGGCAACGGCGCCAGTTTGTTAGCACTCAGAATGTACCCAGGTTGTAAAAGGTAAACTCCGAGGTAACAACAAAACCACTTTAGGAGGAAATTGGTATTTTCTTCCAGAGAGGGATCTCTCGTTATAAATTTTACAAGACCAGATGATAGACAATATTTAAAGATTGTAAATTTGGCTGAAACAATCACATAACCATTGGGCACGGAGTCATATACATATAAAAGATTACAAAGATGTAGACACAAGATTTACCAAAGGCAAGATAATCACATCATTGCAGTCATTCCATTGATCAAGGTGAAACGAAAAAATATGAAGAAACAACCCATCAATACATAGCGTCGAAGACGAATTCCATATCAACTTTAGTAGAAAAAATCATATAATATCTGAAAAATATGAATAGAGCATAAGCATATGAATTCTAATCATCAAACACTATATTCCAGATACGAAGAAGTAACAGAATGGAGTGTTACACAAGGGAAATACAATCACATAAAGAAGGAAGCACGGACTGCAATATCAATGATACATGAATCTTTGACAAAAACTCTCATGCATTCACTTTGTTATTCAAAAACAGATATGTTCTCCAAAATTTCTTTTTCTCTCGATGGGTTCCAACCCCCATCTCTTAAAACATATGCAAATTTATACATAAAACAATAGGTCTTCCTTAAGAATATCAATAACAGAATGAACCGCTTAATTTAGAGTTCGTAACGGAATTCCTAACCCCTAGGAAGTTTGTTACAACTCCAATTCTAACAGATCATAAAGTACAAATCAACTTGATAACAAAATTTCACCCAGCTAGCTCCATGTCTTTGCCCCATCAGCTCCATGTCTTTGCCCCATCAGCTCCATGTTGCATAATGCCTGTCTCTAGGGGTGAAGAATATACTTTGTCTTCCCAAACCGCTCCACAGCTTTCCACTGCTCCGAACTTGGGGAGTCGCACTCCATCATTTCCTGGATTGCTACCTTGATCTCCATATAGGCTTCATAGGACTTTTTGGGCAATCTGGCTCTGATAATTGCGAATTTCTGTAGAATTTCGAAATCCTCTGTTAACATATCTACAATGGTCTTCCCTGTTAGGATTTTCTCCAAATCATTAAATTTCGAGTGGTCCATGCGGCATTGAACAAGCAGGTTATGATAATGCTCCTATGAGAACATCCGACCGTCCTCGTCCCAGAAAGAAGGCAACCCATCCTCGAACAGTTCTTTAAAATCCTGTTTGAAATTATTGACCTGCAAAAGCAATTCTTCTGACTTATCTCGGACCATCTTCATTAGGTGGTGCTTGTGGATGAATTTCTTTGCCCACAACACTATTGATATTCTGTCTTTGATGCCCATATCGTGCAACTTTTGATGTGTCAATGAATTCAAAAAGTTCAGTGTGTTCTGAGCTGTAGTAAGGGGTCTTTTCTCCATATGTTCACTTACTATTTTTAATCTCTGGTGATCCAACTCTATAAGTAAATTCAAATCATCAATAAAATTTAAATAATGTCGAAACTTGGTAATCTCTATAGACAAGGTATCCCAAATGATATGTTTTGCCCCCTGAAGAGGGCCTTTCCCAATGCATTTTTCTTTTAGCTCATTGAATTTCTTCTGTAATTGATTCCTGTCCTGCAATATTTGTTTTTTGCTTTCATTTACTTTGGCCAATTCAGCTTTTACCCTTTCATTTTCGGCCTTCAATTATTTGATTGCTTCCTCCTTCAAGCTCACCTGGGACATAGGCACCAGCAAATCGTCTGCAGAAAAATCAGCTAATGGCTTGTCAATATTAACAATGGACAAATCTTCGCCAGTGGGGGTTTGGCGCATTAGTTCCTCCATAATTTCCTTCTCATCGCTTTGGTCTTTCTTCATTAAGGAAATTTGAGATAATAGTTCATCCTGCTCGGCCTCCCACCGGTCCTTTTCTTCCTGTAACTCAACAGCCTTTCCTTTGTACTCCATCATCTCTTGATGGATTTTATCCTTTTCCTCTTGCAAAGCCATTAATTCAACTGATTGGACGTGCTCTGAACCTGGGATCTTCAGATTCTTCTTTAAGACCTGGAGTGCATCGTCTTTCTCCTCCAGCATCCTCTTGATAGCTTGGGTACTGTCTGAACTAGCAATGTCTGTTTGCAGTTTTCTAATCTGGATGACATTTGCTTTGTTCTCAACTTTCTCATGCTTCAACTGAACTTCCAACTTGTCTATCAATACTTTCAATTTACTTATCCTTACCATGGCTTGCAGTAGGTCTGAGTAAATGATGTCGCTGGTTTGTTTGTGCAGCTGAATCTTGTCTGGGGTACTGATTTTGTCCAACCGGATCTCCATCTCAGACATCTTCTTGTCATTCACTATGGCCATCTTAAAAGTATTTTTCTCAGCATCCCTAGCAGAAACTAGAGAGGTTTTCGAACTGTACAAGTTTCTCACCCTCGGGAGCAAATTTCTCGTTTCCTCCAGGGACTGTTTCCTCTTTTCCATGTAGCTGGTTTTGAGCTCTTCCTTTGACTTAAATGCGGGATGGATTCTGAACTGTCCACGTCACCTTCTAAACCTTTAAAAGAGAATTGGTTTACTTGCACGGTTTTCATGGGGACTAGGGCAACTTTTCTGAAAACATCAGAAACTTCCTCATCTATAATTCTGCCACCTTCAAGCAGCTTTGCCTTTTTATGGGACACAACCTCGTCCACCTCCGTACTTTCAGTATCGGACAAACTCCTCTTAACCGAAATACTAACACCATCTGTTATTTGGGTTGCTGTGACAGGTACAGTACCTGCATCTTCATTAGGCTTTGAGCTCTCAGTAAATTGCAGCAAATTGGCTGTTTCAGCCAACCCTTCAATAGGCTGGTGCTCAAATGGTTTATTTTTGTTGGCCTGCTTTCTTAGAGAGATCACATGATAAGGATTGTAATTCACTTTCCCCTCCTTTTGGAAATCCATATTCTCCAGTAATTTCTCTATGAGTACCAGGGCGCCTTTACCTTTGAAAACGAAACAGCTGAATTTAAATGGAAATTTAATGTTTGAATACTTTTGAAGGCACCGAAATGCTCTTCCTCCGATAGCAATATCTGCCTCATGAACTCAAGCGCAAAAATTCTTGGGGTCAAAAAGGAGGGCAGCCTATAAGGCTTACCAGTAAAGCCATATACTCTTAACACAGTGTAATCTCTGTACAGGAACCAGTCTCCAACCCGCTTTTCGGGTGAAGAATGCATTAAACATCTCATCTCATCCATGACACAGGGCATATCCTCATCAAACAACATTTTGTATATCTCCAACATGATCGAATTGGCAAATTCGAACATGTTGATTTGCTTGGGCAAATCAGAAGAGCATAGAGTACTTAAAAATTTCAATTCCGTCACATTGGAACATAACAACATAGTGAGTAGGTAGGTATGAAACCTAAATAAACGGACCTTCGGAAACTCTGTCAGCTGAAGATGGATTGCTTCAGCGAGGAACTCATCCAAATTAAAAACAGGGACTGACTGGGAATCTGGGCTTAAGGAATTTACTCTTAACAATAAATCGAGGATGACATCGCCTACATGACAATCATCATCCTGACCTAGCACTTGACAGACCAGGGAAATTACCAATTGGACTTCATCCTTAAAAATGTGTACCGGATAAGGTAGGAAAAGACCATTAAGGGACTGACCTTCTTTCAGAATGGCAGACAGGAATTTATAGCGACTCTCAGATTCACAATTCTTGAAAAATTCGGTGAGGGTAGACTCATTTACAGACTCACGGTCAACCGGGTAATTTTCAGGTAGACTAAGGTTTTCCCTTATGACTGTGGCATCGACCTTACAGAGAATTCGGGATGCGGACTGACTCACAATAATCCTATGGGAAGGAGAATAGTTGACAACACACCACTCTGCAAACTCTGGGAAATGGAGGGTTTGCTCGAGGGGGAAATAATATAGGAAATATTTACACACATTTAATACGTCGTTCCCTTGTAAGTTAAAATGCCACAATTTCTCCTTACTGAAAGACACACTCCCTATAGACAGATAAGGGCCGCACACGCCCCTGTCTCGGTCTACAAAAATCTCTTCTCTGTCATCCACGACCTGACCAGACACTTGAATTTATTTCCTCTGGTCCATTGCTTAAATTTCAATGGTAATTTTGGACGGAGGAATTAAAGGGTTTAAGCTTTACCTGGTCGACTGTAGAGGCGTGTACTTGGAGCATGTTTCGAACTGCCAAATGGAAGCTGAGAAACCGTCCAGTCCTTTTCACCGGTCCCGAGTGAATAAAATAACAATGATAGTGGTAAACCCTTTGCTTTTATAAGCCTCTTTTGTCTCTGGAGCCTATCACCATTTTCCACGTGGATGACCATTTACTTTCCGCAACCACCATCTACTCCTATCTGCCGTGCACCTTTCTTCTCCGGACTCATTCCAAACCCTTGATCTGATCCTTCTTACATTTCTAACCCTTGGATCACATGCCACGTACCTCTTTCTGCCGGGTGTCTTGGTGATAAACACCGAGCAAGTCTCCACCCCGAAAACATATCCAACCATTGATGCAATCACTTCTTGTGGCTCCGTCGTTAGATCGAGGTGGAGATATTCGATTCTGCTAAGATGTCCAACCTTAAACTTCGTGCAGTTTCACGTCCCGGAATCGTTCCCAACCATTGATGTGACGTACCTTCAACTCTTCACCGTTGGATCAAATGCCACGTACCTGATTCCGCTGGGCACTTCGGAATTAACCATCGTGTAACTTTGAGCCCCGGAATTGCCCACAGCCGTAGATGCGATCAACCATTGTTGGAGAGCCGTTAGATCGCGTGACACCTACCAAATTCTGTTGGGCTCCTTCACTTTAACCGTTGTGCAGTTTTGATCCCCGGAATCATCCTCATCCATTGATGTGATATGTCTTTAACCATCCACCGTCGGATCATATGCCACGTACCCAATTCCGCTGGGCACCTCGGAATTATCCATCGTGCAAGTTCAGCCTCCAGAAATCATAATAGCCGTCGATTCAACTTGCTTTGACTTTCATCCGTTAGATCGATCACCGAATAACTCATTCCGCTGGGCATTTTGGGCCTATCCGCTATGCAGGTTTTGGTTCTGGAATCAATCTCGACCATGGATGTGATCTGACTTTGCCTATCCACCATTGGATCGAGTGGTGTATATACGATTCCGCTAGACTTCATCGCCTTAACCAACTCGTGCTTTCACAAGGCGGATCAGACACGAACCGTGGATCTGCTCGGGACAATTTTATAGCCGTTGATCGGTACACTTGGTTAAATGCCCGAACCCATCTTATCTTCCTCGCATGTTTTGAAGAGCGGAGGGAATACCAGCCATTGATTTTCTCCCTTCTTCCATCGCGGCTTAGGATCTTTGGTAACTTAATCGATTTTTCAGCTATCATTCCACTCTTACACTATATATTTTAACCAAAGTACCTAAACAACCATTATCTTATCTCCACCATGGTCTTATTTCTCCCTGGTTAAATACAGGTGTTAACAATATGGTGTCATGGAAATATTTTAACAAACAAAAGATCGAAAGATCTTTCAAAATGAAAAACTGAGTCAAACTCCTAAGAATTCAATTATTAAGGTAATTGAACCGGAACAGAAAACTAAACCAAATGATTGATAATTTATTTTATAAGTAAATAACTTTAGACTGAAAAGGATACTATCAACAACTAACTTCTCAAGTGAAATATTAGGATGCAAGGAAGGCCTAATTTATAAGTAGAAAACTTAATAAAGGAAACAAGTAGAAAACTTAAGAAAAGAAGTAAGTAGAAAACTTGATAAAAAAGAAACAAGTATAAAACTTAATAGGAATGGATTTGAATTCTATCCTACAAGTCTCTTTCAGTAATCACACAATGCAAAAGGAACAATCTACAAAGTACTAGTATATTTTCCTAAGGATAATGTATCTAATACTAAATTTTGCATGCAAACAGATAAATCAATCCAAAGGCATGATTACAAAACAGTACAACAATATTAATTAAAGGGATCATAAACAAAATAAAATAAACAAAACATAACATAGCTCAAAATATGTTCAAGGTGAGAGGATAAAACTTCAATAAATAACCTAAAACAATCTAATTTTAACTTTAATGTTAAATAGAACTATCATATAACTGTTACAGTCAAAGCATACTTCAAATACTAAAGAAACAGAGCTTAAAACAAGTTTGAAACAGATTAAAAACACTAAAAACAAAACGAAGGAATAGATGACATACTGAACTATAGGTCTGAAAGGGGTGTCTGAATAATAGTTTAAATAGGTTGTCTGAATGACAGTCTACACAATTAAAATGACAAAAAATAACCTAAATGATCTAATCTTCAACTGAATTTGTGCACATGTAAATACAATGCATAGAGGAAGTAAATAAACCTACTTATTAGTCAAATTTGACAACGAAACAATCTTAAACTAATTCATGAATATAAAGAAATCATTGCGTATTAAGAAACAAACTGAATTTTAACTTGAATAAACTTATAACATAAAGGAAATAAACAGAATTGAATCTATTCTAACTTGATAAAAGCAATCTATTCTATCTACTTGCAAATAAAACTGAATAATAAAGATGGAAAGGAAATGAATGAAAACAAATTGAAAGCAAACTATGCGTGCAACTAGCTATTTAACTTTAGAAATAAAATGCATTACAAGAAGCAAATGAAATAAATGTTTACAATAATTTAATAACAAAAACAAACTAGAAATTTAAACTAACTACAGAAGAAAATGTAACAAAACTACACAAGAAAAGAAACCTCTGGTTGATGACCGGCCCTCTCAGCAATCAGGGGTGATGCCTAGCTAACGTTTACTCGGACATAATATCCTTTTTCGATTAAGTACCAATCTCCCAACTGGTTCACTGCTTTAATGGAATCTTCAAACATGAATTTAGGAATTCTATCATAGATAATTATGTATAGGGGGTAAAAAATTCCTCACAAATTTTCTTGTAGTATCTTGGATGTTTTTGTGCCCATAAAACCTGGAAGCATACATGTATAGGCACTTCATTCAGGTTACATTTCCACCCCATGTTAGGAAAGTGATGAAGCATTCATATGCAATCAAACAAGTATGAATACATGTAAAACTCTACTTTCTTCATAAGAATTCCACTTTGTGCCTTCGTGGTCTCCTCTTGCATGTTTTCAGAAATGATGTCATCTCGATTAAATCATATAGCACGTATGGTTACATGATGTAACAATGAGGTACAAGTGAGCTTAAAATATTTTTCATTTGCCATTCCATATATTATGTACAAGATAGCTACAGTGATCATGTAAGGAGGTCTCAAAATCTTGTTTTCATATACTCCACTTTCCTAAAAAAACTACTTTATTGTTAACCACATTTCTTAACAAACTCAAGATAGTTGAGTTGTAAGCCTTCTATCCACTCCATGGTCATCTAAGTCTCCACTACTAGAAGTTTGTAGCCCTTAGTAAGGTGAGTAGGCTGAAATGAGGCAATATGTTTTCCATAAGCCTTCTTTATGATACGGGTCATGGTATCTGTTAGGTATAACTCCCGATTCTATATTATTCCAATGCTAATGCATTCATTTATACTTTACATGTGACAGTTGTGTTTCACCTTCCGCCCAGCCTTTTAGGCTTCCTAACTATTCAGATTTATTTATTTATTTACAATATATAACCCTACGGATTATATTCTAACAATCCCCCTCTTAATCCGAAGGGGTGTTCGTAAGTCCAAGCATGTTTCTGAACCTTTCAAACTTTTCTTGTCCAAGCGCTTCGGTGAAGATGTCTGCAACTTGATCATTTGTGGAACAATGTTGAAGATGGACTGTCTTGGCCTCTACATGATGTTGAATCGAATGATACTTTGTGTTGATGTGTTTGGTTCAATCATGGAATCTAGGATTCTTAGCCAGCTTGATTGCAGAAGTATTGTCGACCAGTAATGGAGTGGAGTTATCTTGTTTTTTCTTGAAAATATTCAAGTATCTTCCTGAGCCATACTATTTATTTCGTTGCTTCAGCTGCAGCCACATATTCTGCTTATATTATTGAATCTGCTGGAACTGACTGTTTGCGTGATCCCCATGAGACAGCTGCTGATACAAGACTCATAGTGTATCCAGAAGTTGATACTCCTGTCTCCTTATCACCATCAAAATCTGAGTCTGAGTACCCAATAAGTTTGAAGTCATCCACTTTAGAGTACTTGAGTCCAACGTCTTGAGTCCCCTTCAAGTATCTTAGAACTCTTTTTGCAGCTAACCAGTGTCCTTCACAAGGTTTATGCATGAACCTTGAAAGTATGCCAACAACATAAGAAATATCTGGTCTAGTTGTTGTAAGGTAGATAAGACTTCCTACCAGTTGTCAATACTTGGTCGCATCTTCAAATTCTTTTCCTTCACTTGATGTGAGCTTCATTTTCTGTTCCATTGGAGTAGATATAGGGTTGCATTTTGTCATGCAAAATTTGTTTAGTAATTCTCCAACATATTTTTTCTGCGATAGGAATATGTACTTAGGATGTTGAGTGACTTCAATTCCTAAGTAATAGTGGAGATGTCCCATATCTGTCATTTCAAAGATCTTTTTCAAATATTTCTTTATGGATGCTATATAGCTCTCATTGTTCCCTGTCATCAAAAGATCATCTACGTACACCACAAGATACACAACAGATCTTCCAACTTTCTTTATAAACAGTGTTGCATCATCAAGATCAAAATGTTCGAAATTTAACTTCAAAATATGCTCGGTTAACTTTTCATACCATGCGCGAGGTGCTTGTTTTAGGACATACAATGATTTGACAAGCTTGCATACCTTTTGTTCTTTTCCTTTCACAACAAAGCCTTCTGGCTGAGACATGAATACATTCTATTTCAAGTCTCCATTCAAGAAAGCAGTCTTCACATCCTTCTGATGAACTTTCCACCCTTTCTGAGTAGCTAAAGAGAGTAAGGTTTGGATGGTAGCCCATTTTCCTGTAGGAGAAAATTTTTCCTCATAGTCAATTCCTTCTTTCTGTGCATAGCCTTTTGCTACAAGCCTCGCTTTGTGCTTGTCAAGTGAGCCATCTGATCTGTATTTGTTCTTGTACACCCACTTGCAGCCAATTGGTTTGGTTCCAACTGGAGGGTCAACCAGCTTCCAAGTTCCATTCTTCATGAGTGCATCATACTCATTCTGCATAGCTTCTTTCCACTCAGCTCGAGTAGAAGCTTCTTCAAAGGAAGTTGGTTCAAAGTTAGCAGATAAATTAAATTCACAATCAAATGATACATCCATGTCATCACTTGAATTATCTGCTTCTCCTCCATGTATTTTAGAACTTCTCGTTCCTGTCTTTCCAACTTCATCCTAATGGACACTTTCAAGTGTCTTTGTGGCCCATTTAGGAATCTTCCGTGATGGTCCTGGTTGATCAGCTGGTGGTGCATCATCATTGATTGAGAGTCTTTCAATTCTCTCAATCACGTCATCCAGTTGAATCTCTTGATCAGGTGAAGTAGCAGGAACTTCTTCATGCGGGGGAGTTGGTGCTTCATATGGAAATTCCAAAGGTTGATCCAAAATAGGAATCCCCCCTTCAAGGTTTGGAATTTCATATTCATTTTCAGAATATTTCTTTGGATGAGGATAATTTTCCAAATGATCAAGTTGTCTCTCAATGGACTGGTCATTTTTATTAGTTTCAAGAAAAATGACATCTCTGGAAATAACAAATTTCTTGTTTACCTCATCATACAGACGATATGCCTTGGAGTATTCTTCGTACCCCAAGAAAATGCATTTTCTGCTTTGAGCACCAAGCTTGTTTCTTTGCTCCATTGGAACCAAGGCATAACAGGTGGAACCAAAAACTATGAGATGCCTGACTGAAGGGAGATGGCCAAACCACATTTCATGTGGAGTCTTGTTCTCAAGCGCATTTGAGGGACTTCTGTTTCTCAAGTAGGCTGCACATTTTACTGCATCACCCCAAAACATTAGTTTTACATTCTTGAAAAACATCATTGAGCGAACCATATTCATTATGGTTCTATTCATTCTTTCTACTACACCATTTTGTTGAGGATTGTAGGGAACGGTAGTCTGATGTGCAATTCCATGTTGGTGAAGATAATCTTCAAAAGCATTTGAAGTGTATTCTTTCCCATTATCAGTACGAAGTGTACCAATTTTTGATTGTGCTTGTTTTTCAATCAATGCATGAAAGTCTTTGAATGTTTGAAATGATGCTGATTTTGTCTTTAAACAGTAAATCCAGCACATTCATGAGTAGTCATCAACAAATGTCATAAAATACTTATTCCCATTTGCTGAAGGAGTTGGCATTGGGCCACACAAATTAGAATGCACTAACTCTAATTTCCTACTTGCTCTGAAATTAGATTCATGGAATGGCAGCTTACTATGTTTCCCTAATATACATGCATCACATTTGTTCTTCTCTTTGAGAATGGTGGGCAAACCAAATACACCATTCTTTCTCAACAAACGAAGACTGTTATAATTTAGATGACCAAATCTTGCATGCCACAATGAACTAGATGACAAATTACCTTCTCCATGCTGAGAGAGGTAGGCAGAGTTCTGAACTCTTGCAGATGAACCCTTTAGCTTCAGCAGCTTCCCATCTTCGTATCCAGTCATGATGACTTGGTTGTCAGAGGACTTTCTTATTTCTATGATTCCATCAAACATGTGGATGGAATGGCCTCGCTGTTGAATCTCCACCAAGGACAACAGGTTTCTCTGCAACTTTGGAAGATAGAGAACATTCTTCAACAAGAAATCAAGGAATCCAGGCATCTTCAGTTGAATGGTGCCCATTCCCTTTGGTTTAAGACTTGACTTATCTGCAAAGTAAACTATGCCATCTATTGTTTCATTAAGTTCTTCAAAATAGTATTTTCTAAATGTCATGTGTGATGTTGCACCAGTATCAAGCAGCCAACAATATTTGTAAGATGAAAGTGAAGTCATTTCATTAATTCCAAGATTACAATGTGCAACAATACCATGAGCAGAATCAGAAGATTTACTAGCATCTTGATTTTTACTGTCATCTTTCTTCTGGTTATGTTTGTCTTTGATGGAGTCCCACGAAGCCCAACACTGATCTGATGTGTTTTCAGTCTTTCCACAACACTTGCACTGCAGATCTGATCTTTTGCTTCTGCCCCCTCTGCCTTTGAAATTTCTTCTTCCTCTGCCTCTCTCTTTGCCAGAGAGAGTGGCACCAACTATTGATGACAAAGATTGCATCTTTTACAGCTGTTAGTGTAATTTACAATAATGAACTTGATATGAAAAGTAGAAATAGAAAAACAATATCCTTGCAAGTCTACAGTCTCTGCCAAGGTGAATACAATGCAAGCTTCAGGTGAGCATACACAAGCTTCTTCAATACACAAAATATATCAGTCACGTCTCTTCAGAAAATCGCAGCCACAAATGGCTAGACTCAACATGACTTCACACATCAATTTATTTTGAGATTAGAATACAAAACTCTCATAAATACATCACCTCCATAATATTGTCTCAACTCTCACAAACTCGAACCAAGAGAGGCCACTCGCATGATAAATTTTGCAGACTACTTCATTCTTCAAGATTAGGGAAAAAATTAGGGTTTTTGTATTTCAATGAACAAAAATGTTTCACCTCCACGCTCTTTCACACAGCAGCATATATCATTCAATGGAGTCTCCATGCAACTGAATTCTCACATTCAAACTTGATCTTCACACCTTCACACGTTCCATCAACAATCTTTTGACGAAGGAAGTCTTCAAAACAACAATTCTCCCTTTTTAACAACGCAGCAAATAACACTCAGATGTGGCTATGGTGATTGGCCACCGTAGCCATAGCAACTGTCTACCATCCAAGCAGCAGCCTCAAGTCATCTCTTCAACACTCGATAGATTGGCAAGGATTGGTAGATTGGGTAGGAATTGCAATCGTATTCAAAAGAGGAGGAGGTAACTCGCACTGTCCGGAATCTGTGGAGGCCTTATTATTGAGGATCATCACAAGAAAAAGTGGATCATCACTAGAAAACAACGTGAGATTGTTTCCAACGCAGCCAGAGTATTAATTCTCCAGCGCAGCCCCAGGCAGTCTTCAACACATGCAGAAAAGGGAAAAACCAGCGATCTTCATTCTGCAATTACGTTGGAGAGGAAAAAACCAGCGATCTTCATTCGTTAAAGCGGTCGCAACAGCAAAAATATGCTCTCAGAAATTAGGGTTTATGCGTTCAGAAAACTCTTCACAATCATTATCTTTAACGCTGTCACCATTCAGTCTTCAACGCACAGCTCCACGAGACATGATCTCTATGCACCAATCATTATCTTTATGCCGCAATCACAATAGTTATGAAAACACAGATGGAGAGTCTAGGGTTTATGCTCCATGCTTCCGGTCCACTTCCACGTTGGCTTCAGCAAGCTTCAACGTAGCCTTCAATACAATGCGCTTCACACAGCACGCTCTTCAACACTACAGTATTCAATGCATCAATTCTCAATCATGGGTAACTCCAATACAACAACATATATCATACACAACAGTCACAATTTTTATGGCAAAGAAATCGTAGCATTAGAATTAATGATACAGGTCTCCAAAGATTTTGCTATAGTGTGTATATACTAGTATCTGAAATTCAAGGTGAAATGGCCCAACAATCCTTGCAAATAGGAGATCAAAACATGTAGCTAATGTGAAATTGTAGCCATCTCGGTGGACTGGGAATGGAAAACGTTGCATCTTATATTCATTATAATTAATATTTCATCAAACTCTAGTCGGCGGCACAACCATGTCAAATCCACCACGTTCTGCAAAAGACAATGTTGTCGATCCCAGAGATTTGCGGTTCACGGAGGAGAGTATAAGTGATTGCTTCAGTAAAGGCGGCCACAAGGGCATCAAATTGCAGGACACCATAAACGACCTGAAAGCAAGCAAGCTCAATCCTGTGTCGTTTGGTCATCTTAAAGTTCATAAAGGACAGGATGGTTAGCTCTGGTGCGAGCACAACCTAAGGCTGTATGTGCTGCGGCAGGCTGATGTTCCGTTAGTTGCCGTGAAGATAAAACATAACGATTTAAAATCTCGTTGTCTTGGACAAAAAGAGAGGGAGAAGCTGAGTGACCCCAACTTTCTCCCAGTTCTGGTCAGTAGCTATATGTAAATTTATGTAGAACTATAGGACTGTGCAAGCAAAGGGCGGATTGCACAGGCAGGTAGGAATAACTCCCAAATGAATGCACGTAGGCTGGCAGAAGAAACGCATGTGACTGGCAGTCTGACGGAGCAGGCAGTTTGGCAATGGACTGGCAAGCATAATGCCAGGATTGAAATGTAGCAGGCAGGAGTTATGGCAGGCAGCCAAGCTCTGATACCACTTGTTAGGTATAACTCTCGATTCTATATTATTCCAATGCTAATGCATTCATTTATACTTTACATGTGACGGTTGTGTTTCACCTTCCGCCCAGCCTTTTCGGCTTCCTAACTATTCAAATTTCTTTATTTATTTACAATATATAACCCTATGAATTATATTCTAACAGTATCAACATGGGAGTAGAATCCATTCAATGAATTCTACCTGGGGAAATAGTCCATCTCTCAACGCTACTGCTTTATGAAGTTCATATCTTTTGATATTCTTATAAATAAGGACCTCCTCTATGTTAGACCCTTGATATTCCTTATTACTAAAGAGCCATTATATATCACCCCATTTATACTCTAGTCTCTTTAGTTCCATGTGGTGCTCAAGGTGTCATCATACAAGATCTGCAAAGAGACTTCTATGGTTTGCTCATCATATGAGGGTATCGATAGCATAAGTTTATAATGTTTCTTGTGTTTCACCATGACATAGTGGGATATAGCAAGCTATCAAGCACAGTATCAGTTTCCATGGGATACAAACCTATCACATCCAAATGAACTGGACTATGATCAACTGATGCAAGTGAGAACATAAGAAATTATCATAGAAACATGAAAGTCCCTTTATGAACAAGTTTTGTTAGTTGTATGAGTGGTTAGGGTTTCCAACATCCAAGTTACAATAAAATATTTCCCATTATGCCATCGTGAGCCCAGAACTGAAGACTACCTAGTAAGCATGACAAAAAGGGTCTCAAGCTTCCTAGGGAAAACTCCACATAATCCTTGGTCAAAATAAGGCTCCATCTATGTGGTAGTCTCTATGAGGGAATAAAATAATGAAATAATGTCCAAAAGGTAACCCTAACATGGTCTTAAACTATACCAATCGAGAGGAAAAATTCTTTGAAAATTAGGGTTGGCAAGCAAATATGGGTGGTGTTGCAAACTAGGAGTAATATCAGGGTAATGTTAATTGCATTACTCATAGTGTCATGTTTATCAAAATCCAACTGAATCATGCTCCCTAGAAATCCAAACCAAGTCTAAACAACTTAAATAATCATTTTTGTGAGATAAAAGGTGTTAACACACAGAACGTACCCAGGTTGTGGGAGGTAAATCCCGGCGTAACATCAAAACCAATTTAGATTGTATCTATGACCTGATATAATCAGAGAGGGATCTCTCACTATCTACAAGTTTCCAGACTCAAAATATTCAATCGGGACAGTCAGGAGGTCATATTTTTGAATAAGACAAGTATGTTTCGTAAAGTTTGGTGGGACAAATCATGGAGGAGACCATTGGGCCATGGAGTCAATTAGCCAGGTATGAAACAAGTTGCAGGAGGGGTAAGAAGCCTGAAGGTTAGAAAACAGAGGTAAAATAGACACCGTTTCTTCAATCTAGAGATATTATCAGGTGGATTAGCATACAAAGGGAGACAACCCATCAAATAGAGCACCTAACTAGGGTGAATTCTGCAATACTTTACAAGAAAATTTTTAAAATGTTTGAACAATGGATTGAGAGCATATGAGATGAATTCTAGCCCATATACACTAATGCCAAAACATGAAAGAAAACACAAATTGAAATGAAAACATGATAACATTTACGTAAAGAAAGTTACTCATTGAAGAAAGAGGTGGCACAGGAATCTCTGAGTTTATCATTACGCCTCTACAATCTTATTCAACTCTGGGAAAATGAGAATATATTACAATGGAGAGACCATGCTCTTGAAAATTTCCCAACCCTTCTCCCCTATGGGGAGAACCTATTTATACAGTCTCAGATCCCCGAGGCTAGTCCTTGAAATCAGACCTTGACTGTGTGAAAGTCACTATCAAAATAACCACCAAGATGTGGTATTGATGCCATGGTTTACATGTAACTTAAACAAACATTATGGAGTAAGTGGTCGTGCTCGGTCTGAATGACATCCTGATGCTTTTGTTGCTAAGCCTGCTGATCTGGATAACGACGTCTTCGGGTCGCTTTTCAGGTGATATGACACTACAGCAGGGGTGATTCTCCTATACACATGCTACAAATGGAGTCAGGGGAATCGATTAATCCATTAGGAAATAGATCATGCGTGAGAGCATCCCCTCCATTGTCAGATAAACCTAGAAATGAACTTCATAACCTTGATATTTTATTAACCCTTCGATTTGGGTATCTTTCACATCCATCGTCCACGTGTCTTCAAACCCAAGCCATCGAAAAACATCTCTTCATACTCAATTTCTACAATCATCACGTGTACAGCTTGATTTAAGGGTGGTCTACCTCAGTTGTCAATCCATGATCAACCTTCATCAGGATCGTCCAACTATGAGAACCTTAATTCTCCATCGATCACTTTTCATTCAATCTCCCCATGCAGCTTGAAATCGTAGAACGCTTCTCGTTCATTGATTCTCTTGACCCCTTACTCTGGATCGTGGATCTTTGTGGACTCTACGACTTTTTACAAATCAAGATTCTGAAACCGCCCACGCTAGTTCATATCATGGAATAGACCATGGCCGTAGATCTACTTCCTCCTTCATATCAGCAATCCGACCTTTTCTCCCATTAACATATTTTGCATTTTTGAAAAGCCTCTTCATTTGTGCATGTTTCTCCAGTGGAATCACCCTAGGCTGTCGATCTGGATCCACCTAGATCTTGGCCTTCCAATACCTATCCCTTTTAAAGGACCTCGTGAATGTCAAACTGGGACCTTTCTTGCATCTTAGGCCCATGGGAACGCGCTCCACCATAGATCTGTTTCGTCATGGATCCACACCATCTATCTTTGATTTACTCATTCCTGTGGCTACGTGTTTTGACCATAGAAGGATTTACCACCACAGATCCATGACCCCTCTTCATCTGAAGGCTCTAGCTGATGAAATATACCAACCTGATAACCTGAAAAGAGATTGCATAATTTTGACTGAACAGGTTCATTTTCAAATCCCTCAAACTCATGATTCAAAAAATTTGAATATAGTGCTAACAGCTGGCTCCATTAGGGATGATATCCTCCCAACGAGGTAGCAAATAACCCCATAGAATAGGTGCCAAATCCATTGGGATGTCCTTTACCTTTCTCTAAAAATTCTCAACTTGATTTGAGTTGAACCAAAAACTGAACCACTGCTGTAAAGAAATCATGTCACTCTGTGTCATATGGCCATACTCTGCAACTACAAACAATTGTGATCGAAAACCTGCACTTATAACTGAAAATGAAAGCGAAATGAAAATTACTGAAGGAAATGCTCGACAGGTCGTGAGCTTATTTGTACCTACCTACCTTACCTGACTGAGCCCAAGTGCCCAATCAAGTAAATTCCTACTTCCAATGAATCCAATCAAACAATTTACCCAATAATTTTGTTTTTTCATCAGGCTTGATTGGAATTAGAACATAGGAACAAAAAGGCAAAAGGTAATGATGAAACATGTGGTCCTTTCGATAGAAACATAACCACTTGTTATGAGTATAAAATTTCTCAAGGTATTCTACTACTGGATCATAAAAAACATGAAAATCCCAAAATCCTCAAACACCTACTTGTCATGGAAAAGCACCTTAGAATGTGACTCTCTAGCATGTTGTTAGGATGATATTTGAAATAACTTTGAAAGGGATTGTCATGACTATTTTCTAATGAAACATACACCCTTTTCTTCAAAAGTTTTGAATCTAAAACTTCACCTTCCCTGTACACTGGAGAATAAATATTATTCTTTTCTCCAACTGAATCAAGCCAATACAACCCTCCTTTGTGCGACAAAATTTCTGGATTTGAACAACATGAAGAAACATTTATTTGAGAACTTTTACTTCCTTCTTCTAAACCCGATTTCTTAATGCAAACCATTGATTTTTCCACATGCTAGGATTGGCCATATGATGGTTCATTTTCCTTACCTTCTTCTTCCAAAAATTTTATGGAACGTCCCATACCTTCGAGTTTCTATTTTTGTTTAGAGGCTTTAATATTTTTTCTTATCAGTTCAAATGAAAAATAACATAGAGGTAGACTGTCACCTTCAGCACACTCATCATATTTTCTTATTTCATCCCTTTGACTTCATATTACAGCTTGATTTCCTTCACTATAATATCTTGGTTATACAGCTGGTTCTTTGAGTATAATCTCCAGGCATTCAGCCTCATACTCATCATATATGGGCATACCGAAATCCCTTTTAAAATCACCACTAACAGAATTGGTACTAGGCTGATTGCAATCTTCATAAAATACATCAGCAGAACCATATTCATTTATATCATTAGGTTGATCATCTCCCTATTTAGTAAGTGAAGGTTTAGGGTGAACAGGGACTGTTTCCCTTGGTATATGGGACCCGGGCCAATTCTAAATTATCTTTCATCTCACCACTACTATCTTGATTTGGAAATGTTTTAGACATCCTAATATTTTCTTCAACTTCTAAGCAATCAACAAACATACGCTGCAATGTGATTGATTTTATTTCCTAAAGAAGTAATGATAGTTCAGGAGGAAAGGTAGTTGCATAATGAAATTTAGCATGGTTTTCAAGAGGTCAGATTTTGTTTGGCATGTTGTAATAAAAGCTTGCAAACCTCCTGTTAAAACTAGATATGGATTCACCCTCCTGCTTCCTCAAGGAATAGAACTCAGAGAGTATTTGGTATAGTGGCCTTCTCTTACCCCAAAATTTCAAAAAGGTGTCTGAAAACTCTTCCCAAGTGATGATGGACTTAGGTGGTAGGTTCTTAAACCATTCTTTACCATCTCCTTGCAAGGACTGGGAGAAATCCCTCATGCAAACATCATCATGTTCCACTTCAAAGAGGTCAAGGAAATGTTCAAAGGCTTGTAAATGTTTCTTAGCAGTGAGGTATTTGGATTCTCCGTCAAACTTAGGGAGGTACTTGTAATGCTTTGTAGGAAAATCATGAAGAATAAGAGGTAAGTGAAGGGACATGTACCGTTTTGGAATAATGGAAGAATAGAGGTTATGTGAAATGGGTGTATCACCAATCATGGGTTCATGAGTTTCACAAGAAAGATATTTAATGTCATGTGTTTCGAACGAAGGGTCTTGGTCGAAATCAAATGTATAGGATGATGAAACACTCTCAATTCATAAAGGAGGATATACAAGAATAAATTCATGGTCTCGTTTCGAGGGTAATGAACCATGGAAAACTATTTTGACAAGCTTGAGAAAAGATAGGAGCACACTTACAAGACAGGACAGGGAATCTTGGAGGAAGATGAGACTTGAGTATCTTATTTGTCTATCATGCATATTCATACTTTATGATGAGATCATTTCCCCTGTAGAGTCTGTTGGTCTTCTTTGAAAACTTGATCTATGGGTCATATCACTAGCAGAGTCACTGAAGTCTATACACCTCGAGAATGGAGTCGCCAAGTGAAAGATGTACAACCTCCTGTTGAGGCCTGGAAAATTGCATGTAACAACAGTAGGGATTCT
The DNA here is from genome assembly GCA_001517045.1 of Pseudotsuga menziesii. Classification (NCBI taxonomy): domain Eukaryota; kingdom Viridiplantae; phylum Streptophyta; class Pinopsida; order Pinales; family Pinaceae; genus Pseudotsuga; species Pseudotsuga menziesii. The sequence goes on along the minus strand of LPNX010895874.1, from coordinate 147,061 downwards.
CCCCAATAAACGTTCCCAATCAGCTCGTTATTGTTTGGTATGGGGAATCCATCTGGTTTAGGGTCCGGCTACCGTAGGTCAAGTAATGGTTGAAATGCTTTACCGGTTGCAGCCCGGTCCACCGTTTAGGTGTATTTTTAGTTTTATATTTATGTATGATATGCAAGTGCCTAAATAAATGTAGTTGATAGAGAAAATGAGGAGTGTCACAATGTGATGTGCATGTTCTTACCTCTCGTCTTATCTCTCTTGCTTCTAAATCATAAACAAAGAAAAGCTAACTAAGACTCACTAACCTATCCCTAGGGAGAAATACTGTAATTAATGTCAGTAATGTATTGTATGTCATGCATTAAGAACACTACAGATAGCTGTTAACATTTCTGAATACATGAATATCAATAGACAGATAAACAAAGAGATAGCTCATTGTTAATTAAAACATTCATTACTCAAATACGATTGTGGAAATTTCATAGAAGTAAACATGAGCACATTCATAACATGAAAGAGTTCATAAGTTAGAATGATCTCATAGTTCATGAAAACAAGCTGAAACAGAAATAGTTCACATCCAACCACTTCATGTCAAGAATTTGATACCCCACAGTGCTTTCTCCAGCCCAAAAAATATAACTCTTTATTATAAGATCAAATAGTTCTTCTTACAATAATCTTGCACAAAGATAGTCTGAAAAAAGGTCCCTTCATACACAAGTTTGCCTATATTTATACAAAAAGAAAAACTCTTGGGCTGCCCTTGTTGCCTTTTGGGCTTCCCCAACCTTTGCTCTACAAAATTTTGTCTTTTATCTTGTGAACAAAAAAGATAAATACAAAATATTACATTATTTATCAAAATTCTAGACAGTCCAACTAAGATGGCCCAATTTGCTCATTCATAAACTTCTTCCATACATTTGCATTTGTTGCTATGTTCTCAAAACCAGAAGGTTCGAGAAATTTGATAGTAATTTCGTGTTGAGAAACCTGGGATTTTACACCTGCTACCCTGGTAGGAATCAAGCGCAGCTGGTCTTCCAACAAGTGGATACTCATAGCTACATGTGCTATTTCAGTTTTGAGTACCTTTTCATCTAAATCCTTGACTTGCTGAATGGCTTGTTCATCTTTGTTGCATCTTTCTTGTAATTTTTTCAAAAATATTTCATGCTCTGGCAACACTTCTAGTCTCTTTGCAGTAGAGGTCTAACATCGATTATAAGTTAGGAGCACTCTCCTATAGAATTCAACACAGGCATTCTTTGTTTTCTTCACTGTCATTTTTAGTTCTTCTGCTACTTTGCTAGCAAACTTGATCATCTCGTATTCTAGCTTTAACATCTCCATATATTTGACAGATATATCTGTGGGAGATTCCTTGTTCGTTTCTACCCATGTCATCCTTCTCTGTAGAGTTTCTAAGATATCCTGTGTTCTATCCAAAAAAAAGAAGTTGTATTTACAATTTCTTGTAATCTGATGTCTATCTGTTGAAATTTAAATCTTTCTTCCACCATCTATAGCTGCATTTGATCAATATTATTTCAGAGTGTAAGGGCATTCTTCTTTAAAGGTTCAATATCAACCTTCTGCTCCATAGCTGAATTCAGTGAAGCTACTAGTGAATTCTTTTGATCCTTCAATGCTGCTATCTGAGTCTCATTAAGCTTAGTCTTCCCTTTTGTAGTGATATTTTGCTCTTCTAGCTCTGTCACTTTACCTTCCAATCTGCCCTTTTCCTTATCCAATTATTCAACTCATAACCTAAGTTCATCCCTCTCTACTTCCAAACTCTGATATTTCTGTTGTAGCTTTCCAAGCTCTGACAAGGTGGTATGGGAATTCTTCTCTATATTTCCTGCAGATATTACCAAAGAATCTTTCTCGGTCTGTAGAATTTGGTATTCTACCTTTGATACCTTAACTTCACTGATCATATCCTCATACTTCCTTTTCAAACTCTGGCTTTCAGTCCTTTCTTTCTTCAAAGTCTCTTTCAACTGTGTGACCCTTTTTTGAGACTGGTCTAGGTCTGTCATGATTCTATCCACATTATCCTCAGTGGCTAGGGTTAGAGCTACCCCAACCCTTGCTATTAATCATGGATATTTGTGTGTATCGTGAACCATTGTCTTATCAGTCACCGTCATTCTTGGCTTACCCCCAGTGTCCACTTTCTTCTCAGTTCTTTTGACAATTCTCTTTTTTTCTTTGTCGTAAAAGATAGTGTTAAAATCCGGCACCTCCTCCTTTTCAGTGGGCATGAAAGGAATTAACTCAATTCCAAAAATTGACACTGAACCTTCTCCTACTGTACTACTAGAAGGAACAACGGGCTCTAATGGGTCAATATCAGACTAAGCATGTCCTTGATCAGTAAGGTCTTGTCCTTCTAATGTCTTTGTTCTTGATCCTTCCACTGTCTTTTCTGTTTGTTGTTTTTCCTTTTGGACACCTTCTAATCTGATCTCTTTAATTTTTTCCTGCTTCTTCTGTATTTCATCTTCTTCTTTTCTTCTTCAATCTTCTTTTCTGCTTCTTCAACTACTCATTTATTTTCTTCTTCTTCTATCCTCAACCAGTTCTCTACCTCCTGCACTAGTCTGTTAGCTTCTTCCTGCCTCTTTTTTGCTTCTTCTTCTTCTTTCCTTTTCTGCTTTTCAACATATTTACCTTTACCACCAACAGTAGCTATCTTCTGCTTGAATCTTTTCCTTAAAGCAATCATGTTCTTAGCACTTTGGAAGGTCTCTTCATCCTTATCCCAGAAATTTGTATATTCAAAATGTACTCCAACTTCGGTGCAATACTCAACAACTTTTCCCACAGAGTCATTCCTATGAAAATTCATTTCACAGAAGTGAAAATACTCTAATTCCTTGACAAACTTCGTTGCATTCTTTACCCTGGAAAATTTGTAACTTCCTACAAAAAAAGGAACTGCATGATAGATTGATTTATTTTGCTCAAAAAGGAAATTCCCTACTCCATCAATATACAACTGTCTCACAGACTCTTTGTGGATTACATAGTGTGTGGCATACTTCAATAGAAGAGAAGGGGCTCTCGAACCACCATACATTCCTAAATATAGGCCTTCTTCTGTCAGATAATAGCTTCCATGTTCTTGCACAACTTTTAAAGCTTCTTCTGACATACAATTGCATTCGGCTAAGAATTTTAATGTGTACAATGGCATGATGAAGTTCTCACAAATATCCTTGTAGTACCCGTAGTATTTGTGGGCCCATAATAGCTTATAAGCTGCATACACTGGAGCTCATTCCTCATCCCAATGGCACTTTAAGGTTGGGAATGGATGAGTGGACAGAATGCAATCAATCAAAATAGAACTCATGTAAAATTTTGACTTATTTTGGGACACTCCTCCCAATGCTACGCTTATACAAGCTGACAGAGTGTTGGATACTATACTTTCCTAGTTAAAAATTGTACCTTGTGTAGCAACAAAATAGATAACTAGTATCCAACCTATTTTAAAACTTTTCCCATTAGCTCTTCCAAAATTATGTTCAGCATCAAAACAATGAACCTATATGAAGTACAGAGAGTTGATATTTCATACTCTCCAGAAGGCCTTGTGTGGAAGTTCTTTATTGGTATCATCATCTTCTTGACTATTTCCACCATGTCTAAATTCAGCTGCTTTAACCAACTTTCAGTCAGATAAGTTTGTGCTATTGGTAAATTATATGCCATAGATACATAGGCTGGGCTACATGGAACATAACCCTGCTTCGCAGTATTGGCCAATATCATCCGTGTTACATAAGCCCTAGGAAAAATCCAACTTATCACTTCCGAACATGGGAAAAGCTTAGGTCTGGTAACCACTTTCATAAGGGAAGACCTCTCAATATTTGCATACATGTGCATATCTTCAAAACCAGCATCTGGAACAGTCTGGCTTGAAATCATCCTATATACCTCTCCCCATTTATATTCTTGCTCAACTCCAGTAAAAGCTTTAGTATCTTCATAGATGACTTCCACTTTGGTTATCACCTCCACTTCAGGTTCCTCTTCGGCTGCTTGGGATTTATTCTTTTGTTTCCGCGGCATATTGTTGTGTTGATAATTTACCTGTAACCATCATACAACATGATCTCAATCTATTTATCTCTAGCAAGCGGTGTAGTGAGAAAACAATAAAACAACCAAATATTACCATTTCATCGATATGCATATTGAAAATTATTATCAATACCCACAGTTCCTCTGATTGAGAGACTCTAAACAAAGAGAAACTACAAAATATTTCCGCACCCCAAACCTGCTAAAATTCTGCTAGCTCAAAACCTAATCTCTTTTAGCTTCTTAAAAATCTATATGTGCATCTCGACTAAGGAAAAACACACACTGTCGTATTCTTCAACACAAAATCCCCAAACCCCTATCATTTTCATGGCCCTCCTACATCCCATGGAAACCTACTGTAACGTCCCCAATCCACCGACCGACGAAGAGGACGCTTCCATACACTAACCATCCGGGCAACTAGCCCAATGAACATGTACATACATATACAAACTGAAATAAAATGCTTAGAAGTAAAAACATGCAGAGATGCATAATTGTTTAACATACAGTGGAAGAAAAATCAAACATTCTAGCATTCAACATGTTCACCATAATTCATTAAACATCAAATATGATTACAAAAACGAGGTAGTCAACAATACTTATCTTATCAAGAACTCATTCCGCAACCAGCTACGTCGCTGCAACATTCCACCCAACCAGAGGCCAGTGTGCTCATCAATCTCTCAGCAACACTACCACCCCCGAGCTGGGCATGATTCCCCAAGGAATAAGGGACTAAGTAGGCTCACCCATAGCCAAAGGTACACAAATCAGCTAATTCAACATAGTTGGGTTATCAGGCCATCAAGGAGCTGGGAAGAATAGAAGGCTAAGCTGGTGGTCTCATTGAATAGATAAGGCCACCTACACCAGAAATAGCCTGACTCCTATCACACCCACACACACCCAACATAGGGAATCAGTCCCTTCTCTGCTACACAGTCCCTCAGGCCCTGACTTCCCTTCCAGTTCTATTTAGGGGTTGTGGAGAAGAAAGCAAGTTCGCTAGCTCTGCCTAGGAGGTTCCCCAACACACCAGGCTTATCAAGCAAACCACAACTTCATTTCCACTCCAACATAGTCCCAAAACCGACCACTTCATACACACAGGAAGGTTAAGCAATTCATAGCTCTTTGAAAGAGAAATGGAAACTCGATGGCAGCCAAAAATGGTAAAACGCAGCTCAGACTGAGAAAGGTAGTTCTGGAGTTGTTCTTGGCCCTAACGTGGCCAGAAAAACTCAGCAGCAACCCCAAAACGTAATTTAATCCCACAATGAACCAAATCGTGGATGAAACCAACATCAACCAAAAATCGTGAGGAGAACAACAACCCTCATCTTCACCACTGCGGCAATGAGAAATACACAGCCCGAGTTTTGGAGGAGGAGATTCAATTCTCAGTCTGGATAGGGAAAACACATACGTAGACCACAAAATCAGTAGGGGGAAAACACACACACAGCATAAATCGTGCCTCTTAGGCTTCTCTTCTAGCTAGCCGCGTGAGAACACAATCCCTCAACCCATGCGTGAGGAAAACCATGAATATTTCCAACTTGTGCGTGAGGAGAACTAGTCCCCGCCCTGTGCGTGAAGAAAGGATGAGCCAGACAATGGAGAATGAAATCATCCATGCTAGAATGGATTCATGGGAGAGTGGATAATGGGAATGTTTCTTCTCTGCTCACACGACGTGAATGAGGCTGCTGGTGGAGTGCATGTGGGAAAGGACTGACAGTCCTGCCACACCCCACTACCTAGCAATAACTGCCCCAACTAACATCAGGGTTATTAATGTGGTAGTTGGATGATGAGACAAGGAAAGGTGAGTAAGACAAAAGGGTGGGTGACAACCAAATGGGTTCAACAGCTGACACATGGCCCTTCCCCATAGGCCCAAGGTTTAATAATTCCCCTCCTTATCCTTAGGAAAATCATGTCCTTTTCATTATCGTTGCACCGTTGTAGCTCGTTCTAGGTTCATTTTAATTGAAGTGCTTATTTACATGATGCCAAAACTATAATGTGTCGGATAGCATGATATACGATCGACAACGATCCCAATCACTGAAACATAGCACAACTAAATCGATGGTGGGGATTTTGCCTTTATCTCCACACCATGATTAATTACAATATATATATACATCATGTACCTTTTAATGCAAACAAGGCCAAAACCAGGGTGTTACAATCCCCTCCTCCTTGGAATAACACCGTCCTCGGTGGTCCAATACATAGGAATACATATACAATTGGCACATCCAAAATTTCAAAATTTTGCACATCTGTCCCACGTTCAATTATTTACTTTGAACTTTTAGGACCAAGCCCCCTTGGATTATACGAGCTTCTCTTGCTAGTTCTCAACTTTCAGCTCATCCGCAAGTCTAGGAACTTTGTAACTACTAACCTCTTGATGTTTCTTTGTTGGGTAGTTCCGGCGGTAGTGCTGTCCTCTGCATTTTCGACATTTCACTGGTTGCTTCATCTTTACCTGCTCAATTTCCTATGAGTCTGAGTCTTCATGCCTGGAACGTTTCTTAATGGACCAATTAGATGAATGCCCCATCATTGATCCACTTTCCTTTCCCTTATGGATTTCTCCCATAAGAATTTTTACCTCCTTTTGCAAACAAACAGAGTCTTGAAAAATATGGTGGTTTATCTCATTCTACCTTTCCTGCAGCTTGAGCATCTCTCCAAGATTTTCTTGGGTCTTGGAAATTGTTTGAAGGAGAATTCCAACCAAGTCCAATAGATTTTGGTATGCTGCCATGATCAATGTGCACAGCTGGATTTCACTTTTCTCACCTGTGAAATGCATCATTGTAATTATGTTAGACCAAGCATAATGTAAGCATTAAAACACGTCAATTTAATTTCCCAATTGGCATGGTAGTCCAAGTCTTATCAAGTAGACTTTCATAATTTTCATGCCTTCCCAACAGGCACATGAGCTCATTCATGTCCT
>LPNX010895874.1:116825-139842 GCA_001517045.1 Pseudotsuga menziesii | reverse complement strand
TATATATATATATATATATATATATATATATATATATATATATAATCAAAAAAGGAAAGAGAGAGCAGTAAGATTTTTTCACCTTTTTGTCTTGTTCCATTCTGGAGCCCACACCACCACTGTGGTTTTCATGCTCTTAGCCTCTTTCACTTCACCGTGAATGCTGGACCAACCCTTTTTGGCCATGACACTTAATGTCTCTAGTCTATTCCAGACCTCTCAACCATGGAGTCTCTCCACATGGTTCATCTACAACTCTTGGCTGCTAGGGCCTTCACAGTACCACTAGCACATTTTTCATTATTGCTCATTTTGAGCTCTTCAGGACAATCACATGTCCACATGCACCCCTAGGATGCCCTCATAGTCCTCTCTCCTAGCGATACCTATATTCAAACATTGAATAGACTCACATGTTTAGTTTATTCTTGTCGGTTTTTATCTCTAAACAAGAGCTTAGAATATCATAACCAAATCATATACACATGTATATTCATAATTAAGAAGCTGCAAGATAATCTAATACTTATCTGTATTGTGTGTTTCCTCTCTGGTCCATAGGGTCCATCTTTTCTCTACAAGCCTTGGGATTACCTATGGACTTGGATGTTAGGTCAGTGCACAAGCTGCTCCACAACATCAAATAATTAATGTCCAGCCAGTACACCTTCATGCCAGCTGGGCTTGTAAACTTTACCATGACCATTAAAAGGTCCACGATCTACTATGGATCCCCACGCATATAACAACCCTATTTCAGTAACACAACATCTCCTTCCAGTACACCTTCACACCGACTGGGAAGGAAAATTTACCATGACCATCTCCAGGTCCAGGATCTACTATGGATCCCCAGGCATGTAACAACCCTTTTTCAGTAACACAACATCTCCTTCCAGTACACCTTCACGCCGACTGGGAAGGAAACTTTACCACGACCATTTCTCTTTAGTGTGCAACACCAAATTGCATCTATTTAACCTGATAATACAATCAATATAAGAAAAATCATCAGCTTTATTTCTCTAAAACTTTAATCATATTTCATATAATTCACTATCAAGTATTGAAACACCAGGAGTGCATCCACTCCCTAGGGTGTAGTCAATATTGAAAACCCTTTCATGACCCGACATCGGGAAAGTGTGCACCCCTTTCCAATGTGAGCCATGTAGGCCCTATTCATGCTCAAGCAATCTATCATAATAAAAATAAAATCAAAATGTCCTTTGCATATTGAATTTAACAATTTGACATGCAGATTCTTAGCTAGGGTCACAGAACACTTATCCATTTGCCGATGTAGTATTCCTTCGTTAAGGAGGAATGGGGGCTCCCTTCTCTGAGTTGACAGTCCCTTGGTTTTCCATCCCAACTCCTTTTTACATTCCATATCCGACATATGTCTTACCAACATAATCTATACCATCTCACTCATGTTGCTTACCAAACATGTAGTGCAGGTGGGACATTTCCAAAATGTCCAATGGAGTTTCACCCGAAACCCATTTCCAAGATAGGGGAAACCTCCCCATGAAGTTTGGCTCCTGCAGGCCATCACACATGATCTTCCTGCAATGTGTACGCCTGGAACATTCATCAAGTAACCAAACAGTCAATCATTATCTACTAATACAATCCAAATTTTATTGTTCCATAACCAAGCAATGGCATTAGTAATTAAATTCAATATGAATTTGCAATTCTGTCTACTACAAAAATTGATTTTCTTAGCAATGAGGTGATCCTCATTTGTTGGTCTCTTGTAAGCGGCACCACTATTCCCATTATAATTTTATGCTTACTAGCATAACCTGAACATCCACTTACAACACATCCTCCTGACACAATTCTATGTAAGCCAATAGTGATTAGTAGTTGCCAACAATTTCTCAAATCTGAAATTACAAGTTCAAATCGACAACCCATTCTGCATACAAACTATTTTTGTAGCCATGAGACTCTTCTCATGAGGTTTGGCTCTTTCACATGGTAGATTTAGGCCTTTGTCATAGTCTTACCCACATTTCCATGCCCCAAACAATCCACCTAAAATCTGAACTTCAATCAGCCAAACACTTGGTAAGCCTTAATGCATATAACTTTTTCATTGCTGCAACAATCACTGAAGCATTTTTAGAATTATAGAATTCAAATACTTCCAGCTGTTAGCACATTAATATAACCAAAACTCATTTACTTCACGTGAATCATTATCATACTAAAATTGCAAGGTATAGTCACATCATTTATGCGATTAAATGAAATGTTTAGATACTCCTTACTTCACAGGCATATCATTTGTACCACCTTGGCCTTCCATGGAGCATTCTAGCAACCAATCGATCATGACTACCCTCTTCGTGCACTTACTATTTTGCATTCATAACAACTCTTGAAAGGAGTCTAGAGTTATCATCAATTCATCATTCCAGCCATTAGTTAGTCATGATAACACAAGCACTATCTCAATGCATTCATGCAATGCCTCACAACATTTGCACCTACACTTATGTATGCATATTCACTCAATGCTACCTTGTATTGTTCAGGAATACTACACATTCAAACATACTATGGCATAACCATGACTACTTCATATAGGGTGCATTACTATAATCAAGACCACCAGTCCTCCCTTGTTCTGGTTATTAAGTTCATATCAACATTTACAGGTCAGGATTCCATATGAATGTAGCATAAATTTTAAATAACAACATGGTATGGAACCTCTTACCCTTACCATTCCATGCAATTGTCATAATTAAACCATTACCTGTAAGGATCCTACTTACACCCTTGACATTACTAGTTTAGTTGGTCTCTTGCAGGAGATTGCAGAATCCACTCACCAACTTTTGATCCTGGATTTGTTGCCTTATCCCTTTCTACATAAGGTTGCTGGTCACCTTCATCAACATCAGCAACATATTCAGCCATGCTCATGTTGTCATTGGTTTTTCTACCAATACCAACACCAATACAATATTTACCATTAATGGTTCACTGTAAATGTATAATTCCCACTACTCTTACCAATATGTAATATCCTATGCATGCAAGGCATATCCCCATACATTTTATGTACAAAACTTATAAAATATAATATAATTAGTAATACAGGGGTTAAGGAATATTCCCTTTTCAAGTTCCTCATCTTTGCATCGAGCTCCTCTTCCACATAACAGCTGGTTCGACTTCATGGTCTTTGCTACCTCTAGGCATGCAATTTTTGGATTTTTCCATAGTGACAGCATCACATTTTTTTTCAAACAACCACTAGTACTTTTCTGCTCCACATTCAAACTCTGGTGATTCTCCCTTGTTCCCTGCTGGATAAGCTTTCCAACACCTATCCACATGCTCCATTCTGAATTCGGGTGTGAAAATCACACCACTTCTAAAATGATGAGTTTCACCAAGTTTATGCACTTTCACACACAACGGTATTCTGGTCTGGAATGCCAACTTCAACCACCTAGAATTTCTTCTTTTTCAGCCCTGAAAAATCCACTGGAAATCGCTGAAAATCCCACTGAAAAACTACTGGAATTCACTGAGAAATCCCACATGAAAACTCAAAATTTTCCCTTGTTAAATCGGGTCTCTTCCCCACTAACCCTCCGACGTATCAGGTCCTTACCGGGACTAGGCTTCTGACACTTTGGTGACACAAACAACAAGTTTTATACGACACTCATCGGCAGTCTCTTCAACTAAAATTTTCCGACGTATCGGTGGTTCCATCAACTAATTTCCTCCATCATTTTGGCCTCCTTTAGGTGATCTCCACCGACATTGCAGCTCCACATCAGTGATCATCTTTTGACGATTTCCATACTTAGGAAAAATTTGACGAAACTTCCTTTTATCTTCCACCACCGCATTGTCTCCATCACCCTTTTCTCGCTGACATATTGGCACTTTCATCACTTATTTTCCATCGTCGTTGTGGCGCCTTCATTCCTTTTTAACCAAAAGTATCGGCGCTCTTATCCTCTGATTTTTGTCGACGTTTGCCACCGCATCGGTTGCTCCATTGTCTAATTTTCGCCGATGTTTTCCTCCACATTGGCAATCCAAACAACTCATTTTCTCTGATGCTTTTAACACTTAAGAGAATTTTCCGAAAAAAAATTCTTCTTTATTCTCTGCATCGGCACTCTCATCCTCTATCTCTCGCCGATGCCGATGGTCTTTATCAGATGTTCTTCTGACTAAGTGGGATGACGTTTCGGTGGTCTTCAGGTGATCTCCATCGACGTTTCGGTAGTCTTCAGCTGAATACTTCTGATGATTTTAGCACTTAGAAAAATTTCGACGAAAAAATTTCTTCTCGTCGGCTTATTTCTCCCGATGTATTGGCTCTCAACACCTCTAATTTTCACCGCTGCGGCTCCCTTCCAGCGAGCCTTCCCTTTCTTCTACCACTATTGCAGCTCATCATCGAACAACATAGCCGACACTGCAGCTCCTTCTTCCCCTATTCTTCACCGGTTGCCAATGGTTGTGTCGAAGGGTCTTCCAACTAAGCTACCCGCTGCATCAGAGGATCTTCCCACTAAGGCTTCCGATGAGTCGACGGTCTTGGCACTTAGAAATTTTTTTTTTAATTTTTGAAAATTTCATTTCACGGTTCTCATCGAGCTTCCTTCCACTACGGTGATTCGGGCATCGAAGAGGCTTCAAACTAAGTCCTCCAACGTATCAGATGGGCTTCATCCTAAGCCTTCTGATGTTTACAACACTTAGAAATTTCCATTGAAATTTTTTGTCATACTCAGATTTCTCATTTCTTTTGATTTCTGCTAGGGAGAAGGCAACCCGCCTCTACTAGTTGATTCTTCATGGCCCATTCAGGTCCATGCTGCAACCATGAGCTTTGATACCACTCTGTAACGTCCCCAACCCGCCGACCGACGAAAAGGACGCTACCATACACTAACCATCCAGGAAACTAGCCCAATGAACATGTACATACATATACAAACTGAAATAAAATGCTTGGAAGTAAAAACATGCAGAGATGCATAATTGTTTAACATACAGTGGAATCAAAATCATACATTCCAGCATTCAACATGTTCACCATAATTCATTAAACATCAAATATGATTGTAGAAATGGGGTAGTCAAGAATACTTATCTTATCAAGAACTCGTTCTGCAACCAACTACGTCGCTACAACGTTCCACCCAACCATAGGCCAATATTCTCATCAATCTCTCAACAACACTGCCACCCCCAAGCTGGGCATGATTCCCCAAGGAATAAGGGACTAAGCAGGCTCACCCATAGCCAAAGGTACACAAATCATCCAAGTCAACACAGTTGGGTTATCAGGCCATCAAGGAGCTGGGAAGAACATAAAGCTAAGCTGGTGGTCTCATTGAAGAGCTAAGGCCACCTACACTAGAACTAGCCTGACTCCTAGGACACCCACACACCCTCGACATAGGGAATCAGTCCCTTCTCTGCTATGCAGTCCCTCAGCCCCTGAATTCCCTTCCAATGCTATTTAGGGGTTGTGGAGAAGAAAGCCAGTACTCTAGCTCTGCCTAGGAGGTTCCCAAACACACCAGGATCATCAAGCATACCACAAATTCATTTCCACTCCAACACAATCCCAAAACCGACCACTTCATACACACAGGAAGGTCAAGCAATTCACAGCTATGTGAAAGAGAAAGGGAAACTCGATGGCAGCCAAAAATGGTAAAACGCAACTCAGATTGAGCAAGGTGGTTCCAATATTGTTCTTGGCCCTAACGTGGCCAAAACAACTTAGCAGCACCCCCAAAACATAATTTAATCCCATAGCGAACCAAATCGTGGATGAAACCAACATCAACCAAAAATCGTGAGGAGAACAATAGCCCCTGTCTTCACCACTACAGCAACGGGAAATACATAGCCTGAGATTTGGAAGAGGAGATTCGATTCTAAGATTGGACAGGGAAAACACATACACAGACCACAAAATTAGTAGGGGGAAAACATACACACAGTAGAAATCATGCCTCTCAAGCTGCTCTTCTAGATCACCGCATGAGAACACAATCCCCCAACCCATGTGTGAGGAAAACCATGAATATTTCCAACTTGTGCGTGAGGAGAACCAATCCTCGCCCTATGCGTGAAGAGAGGATGAGCCAGACAACAGATAATGAAATTGTCCATGCCAGAATGGAGTCATGGGAGAGTGGAGAATGGGAATGTTGCTTCTCTTCCCACGCGATGTGAATGAGGCTGTTGGTGGAGTGCATGTGGGCAAGGACTGACAGTCCTACCACACCCCACTACACAACAATAACTTCCCCAACTAAAATTAGGGTTATTAGTGTGGTAGTTGGATGATGAGACAAGGAAAGGTGAGTATGACAAAAGGGTGGGTGACAACCAACTGGGTTCAACAGCTAACACATGGCCCTTCCCCATAGGCCCAAGATTTAATAGTTCTCCTCCTTATCCTTAGGAAAATCATGCCCTTTTCATTATCGTTGCACCGTCGTAGCTGGTTTTAGGTTCATTTTAATTGAAGTGCTTATTTACATGATGCCAAAACTATAATGTGTCGGATAGCATGATAAACCATCAGCAACGATCCCAATTGCCGAAATACTACACAACCAAGTCGATGGTGGGGATTTTTCCTTTAGCTCCACACCATGATTAATTACAATATATATATACATCTTGTACCTTTTAATGCAAACAGGGTCAAAACCGGGGTGTTACACCTACTGTCAATTAGGACACGACTGTCTAACCCCCGACTTAAAAATAGAGCAATCAAGAACAGGGCAGTGCAGACAATGAAACGCTCGTCTGCACCGTGACCTAACCTTCCACGAAACTTTCACAGGCGTACTCATGGTTGCATAGTGGCGTAGATGGAAAAAACTTAACTGGAGAAAATGAAACGCTCATAGCAAAATGGGATGAACCCTCAGTAAGGAAAAATCACCGCAAGAAAAACCACCAAAAAGCATAAAAATTTACCCTACCATGTAAAACCTAACCCTATCCACCTTGGCATTAAAAACGACAACAAAAAACCAAGCATTAAACAAATTCATGAACGAATCCTACCTGGCAACAAAGTGGTAGGCGACCTGGACAGAAGATGACTTCCATGGGCGTAGAGGAGAATGTATAGAAGCTTGACACCAACGTGCAATCAACAGGATAGCTACCACCATGAAAATGACAAGTGACACGGGCTCTATGGCTTTATAAACCTCAACCGCGGGTAAAACTAGCATGGTAGGAAATGATCTTAACCAAACGTCAGACATATAGTCTAGAAGACATTTGCAACATCGGACTGGAAAACTTCTACTTACCCGGTAATCGCATGGGAAAGACACATCGAAAATCGGGAAGACTAACTTCTTTGATATCGGTGGGAACATCATGAAGCTCCGAATCGACTCAACACTAACCCTCCGCAACGTCGGATGGTGGACAAACTAAAACCTTTGGTTCATTCCGAAAAACAGAACCGGCGGCGAAAATGCCAACTTCACCAAACATCGGACATTAGAAAACGATAGTTGAACGGACACCTGATTCATCGTATTTGCTTTACACTAAACATTGGAACATCGGCCAACCATCTCCAAGATCGCATACAAACTGACTCCCAATACAGCGGCTCAGACTTTGGAAGGCTTTTGATAACTACATCGAAAAGATAGTGGACTATGCCTCCACTGTATTGGAAGACTAGTCAAGTAAGCATTCGATATAGGCATGCAAAAAAACTAATTTTTTTTTCAGAAAACAGTCGAGCCCTGAGCGAACCTTGGTAGAGATAAAACATTCGTAGCCCATCTAAATATTAAAAATAAAAGGGGGGACCCTAAAAATAAAATTTTTTGGGGAAAATAGTTGCAGCTGTAACACCTCCTTGATGTTTGATTGTTGTTCACCATCAACAATCAAATCTGAAACTATGTCGTTCATACCCA
The DNA here is from genome assembly GCA_001517045.1 of Pseudotsuga menziesii. Classification (NCBI taxonomy): domain Eukaryota; kingdom Viridiplantae; phylum Streptophyta; class Pinopsida; order Pinales; family Pinaceae; genus Pseudotsuga; species Pseudotsuga menziesii. The sequence goes on along the minus strand of LPNX010895874.1, from coordinate 131,869 downwards.
AGGGAAGATTTGAGACTTCGTTCCCTGGTAATGACACCAGTTTGTTAACACCCAAAACATACCCAGGTTGTGGGAGGTAAATCCCGGGGTAACATCAAAACCAATTTAGATTGTATCTCTAACCTGATACAATCAGAGAGGGATATCTCATTATCTACAAGTTTCCAGACTCAAAATATTCAATCAGAACAATTAGGAGGTCAGATTTCTGAATAAGAAAAGTATGTTTCATAAAGTTTGGTGGGACAAATCGTGGAGGAGACCATTGGGCCATGGAGTCAATTAGCCAGGTCTGAAACAAGTAGAAGGGGGGTAAGAATCCTGAAGGTTAGTGAACATAGGCAAGGTAGACATTATTTCTTCAATCTAGAGATATTATCAGATGGAGACAAAGGGAGACATCCCATCAAATAGAGCACCTAACTAGGGTGAATTCTACAAGACTTTACAATAAAATGTTTAAAATGTTTGAACAATGGACCGAGAGCATACAAGATGAATTTTATCCCATGTACACTAATGCCCAAACATGAAAGCAAACACAAACTAAAATGAAAACATGATAACAGTTACTCATTGAAGAAAGAGGTGGCATAAGAATCTCTACCATGAGAGTTTATCATTACGCCTCTACAATCTTATTCAAATATGGGAAAATGAGAATATATTACAATGGAGAGCCCCTACTCCTGAAAATTTCCCAACCCTTCTCCCCTATAGGGAGAACCTATTTATACCATGTCAGATCCCTAAGGCTAGTCCTCGAAATTGGACCTCAACTGTTTACACTCATTATCAAAATAACCACTAGATTGTGGTACTGATGCCACGGTTTGCATGTAACTTAAACAAACATTATGGAGTAAGTGGGTGTGCTCGGTCTGAGTGACAGCCCAACACTTCTGTTGTTGAGCCTGCTGATCTCGAGAACGATGTCTTTGGGTCTCTTTTCAGGCGATATGGAACTTCCATAGGGGTGATTCTCCTGTACGCATGCTACAAATGGTGTTGGAGGAATCGATTAATCCACCAGGAAATAGATCATGTGTGAGAGAGTCCCCTCTACTATCAGATAAACCTAGAAATGACCTTCACAACCTTGATATTTTCTCAACCCTTCGATCTGGGTATCTTTCAAATCCATCGTCCACGTGTCTTCAAACCCAAGCCGTCGAAAAATATCTCTTCATACTCATTTTCTACAATCATCACGTGTACAACTTGATTTAAGGGTGGCCTGTCTCAGTCGTCGATCCATGATCAACCTTCATCGGGACTGTCCAACTACAAGAACCTTGATGCTTCGTCGATCACTTTTCATTCGATCACCCCATGCAACTTGAAATCGCAGAATGCTTCTCGCTCGTTGATCCTCTCGACCCCATACTCTGGATCGTGGATATTTGCGGCCTCTACAACTTTTCACAAATCGATATTTCGACACCACTCGCACTAGTTCATATCACGGAATAGACCACAGTTGTAGATCTACTTCCGCCTTCATCTCACCCATCTGACCTTTTCTCCCGTTAACATATTTTGCATTTTGGAAAAGCCTCTTCATTCGCACATGTTTCCCCAGTGGAATCACCCTAGGCCGTCAATCTGGCTCCGCCTATATATTGGCCTTCCAATACCTACCCCTTTTAATGGACCCCACGAATGTCAAACTAGGACCTTTCTCACATCTTAGGCCTGTGGGAACGTGCTCCACCATAGATCTGCTTCGTCATGGATATGCAACATCTATCTCCGATTTACTCATTCCTGTGGCTACGTGTTTTGACCATAGAAGGTTTTACCACCACAGATTCATGCCCCCTCTTCATCTAACGACTTCAGCTGATAGAATATGCTAACCTGATAACCTGAAAAGCGCTTGCATAATTTTCACTGAACAAGGTCATTTTCGAATCCCTCAAACTCATGATTCAAAAAAATTGAATATAGTCCTAACAAAAGGGATGAATATGAGCAAAAAAATACCTACTTAGAGATTTGTCGACTTGTGGCAGACAAGGGTTTGCTATAGACTCACTTCCACTTATGCCTAGGTGTCATCATACAGAAGGTGAGGGTATGTATCAAGTAATCCACAAAGGTTACAGGGGGGGACAAGTACAACAATGGTAAAAATGAGGTAGGGCATAGAAACTATTTATAATCTTAAGGTTGATCCCAGCTTTTACCCTTGGCTCAACCTTGTGGTTAAATTGAGCGTAATAGGGTTATTTCACGGATATTGAATGAATCACACCAAATATTTTCTACGACTTTGGGGATTTTCAGTGTAGCGTTTTGGCACTTTTAAATAAATTTCACTGAAAAATAGTCTTACCAGACATTTCAAAAATTAGAGGTAAGTTCTATAGTTGAGTTGGGGAAAACTATTCCAAAGCATTTCGGTGATCCTAAATGATTTTTTCTAAAATGTTTCAACATGATTTCATGAGTTTCACCAATAGGTGGGCTCAGTGTCATTTCGGAACAACTTCCCAGGATTGGTTGAAATGATTTGACGTACTTCTTTGAGTCATGTGACACATTGGGAATTACAAAAAAATCAAGTGAAACATTATCAAATATGAATACAAGAGGTTGAAACATGTGCAAACCCAAAAAATCGGTTGAAATAGAAAAACTCATAGAAATTTGGTGATATGCAAAAACTTAGTGAAAAACATTGATACACAATTACTTGAAAAAAAGGTTAATTGTTTTCTCTGTCAAGGGAGGTGAGTTTTCAAATAATAATTGGCTAAGTCAATAGGGAAAACACTCACTTGCTCATGATGAAAAATTAAATAGGTGGCCCCATCAATTCCAAAGGAATAACGGGGAGGGTTGTTGTAGCTGCAACAAATGGTGATGGACTAGGAGAACCTTAGATCTCTCAGAAAGAAAAACTAATCATTTTTAATCTATGACAGTCTTAAATGATCACTATGGGCCCTACTTTATATCAAAGTGACTTCTTAGTGGAGGATTTGTAATATCATTCATTTGTTTAATGTTCTAAGCAATCTCAGTTTAGGCCTCATCGAACCATTAGAGTGATCAAGTATTATTAGGTAGATGTACTTAAGGATAAATTAAGTTAGGATTTCGCAGCCACTCTCCCAAGGCCAAGTTATGAAGTTCATTTCCTGGACTAGTCCTTTCAATGCACATTTGAGGCATGACACCACAAGGTAAATGATGAAGCTAGACAAGTGCAACTATGTGTTCCTCATATCTTACAATAGATACATAGCTCTGCTTCTAGTAGTCATCCATAGCCTCGATAGAGTTGTCTCCTACAGGTTTGTTTTATAGTTGAGTGCTCTTGTCACATTCTAGTAATTATTTTCATTATGTATGAAGTTTTATTTGCTCTCTTTAGAGAATTTTTCCTTAGCAATGTTTCTATATGGGGGAGCAGACTTGGTAAGCCTTTTACAGGCATGGTGTAGCGTATAGTGTTGGAGACATTTACCACCATACACATTCATTTTAGTCAATTTGGCCTAGTTAAAACCACTATCCTAAGTTTTATTGACTTAATTAACATCAGAGGATCACTGTATGACATCAGCATGAGCACACCCATGCCTACCTTCAGCCAAGGAGGCTAACTAAGCCTTCTCCTTCATTCAGGGAGGCTAGTTGGAGCACTCTGGGGGTGATCTAAGTATCATAAATGCACTTTATTTCTAATTGATGGTTACAATCAGTTAAATAGAGTAGTGAAGGTGCCTCCTTTCAATAAATTGATTATTTAATGATTATTTAATGAACTGGAGTCAACAGGGGTGCCTCCAACCACTTCTGATGGTCAGTTACACTTTAGTTAACCTCATCGGGGTTCATTGGAGTCATTGATGTGCTACCACTTGTTGGCTAGCTTGCAGTGACATGTGTCTAAGCTACTTTCAGTTAGACTCAGTCATTTATTACACTCCGACTTCAGTTAGGGCTCAGTTGAGTCAATTAGGATTTTGATTAGTGGTTAACTTGAGTGTGTATTGTGGCTTACATTTAGTTAAGCTAGAATCACTCATTCAATTTGAATGACCTCCTTGGGAATTCAAATTGTCTGGGCATTCATGCATCTGGCATGATCATTTTATTGTATCATCATTCTTTCATTTGATTATACAGAGCTGCTACTTCCATTGCAGCACCATTTTTCCAATTTTATGCATATTTGTCTGAATTCTTTGTGAGACTGTGTTTTCAGTTCCTAGACCACTGTGAAAAATTACTATGGTATCAGAGCTCACAGTGGGACAAAGCTCAGATATCTCAAAAACAAGGTTTTTGACAGATTTTGCATGAAAAATTGAGCAAAGCTCAAAAATTCTACCACTACACCAGAAGCCGAGGCTTACCACTTAATACCCCAAGTAAGGAAATTGTTGGTCAATCTTGATTGATCAACTATGCTGGGTGTGATGAAAGCCTAAAGTGTGTAGGCTATCTGACCTTACGGTGCTCCTTTTGTTGTGATTTGTAGGTTTTTAACAGGTGAAAGCATTCTCTCCAGTAGTTTCAGATGGCTTCTTCCGTAGAACTCTTGACTCCATTCAATTTCCACTCTTGGAAAGGAGACATGGAGATCTAGCTACATGCCAGAGGACTCTATAGGGTCACTATGGACACTGAAGAAGAGCCTGCTTTTGTGACAGAAAAAGATAGATTTTTGAACAAGAAAGATGAAGCATTCGGATTCTTGTGCCTCTCTACTTCCCGTGATCTTCTTTTCCATCTTTCGGGATTGAAGACTCCAAAGGAAATCTAGCAGAAATTGGAAACCTTATATGGAAAGAAGGATGATTTGAGAGTATACCAGCTTGAGAATGAGTTGATGTCTCTCCAGCCTTCCAATTTTGAGACCTTGAATGAATTTTTCACAAAGTTCAAGCACATTGTATTATTGTTGAAGCAATGTAAAGTGGAGAAGGAGGATGATTAGCTCATCCTCGCCATACTCTCCAAACTTGGAGCTGATTATTCGGTTTTTGTCTCTACATTTTGTGCGGGGAATATCACTACCCCTGGATGGAAGATCCCTTCACTCAATGCCTTCATTGAGTCCCTAACAAGTGAACATGATAAGATTTCCTAGATGGGGATCATCAGATCCTCCCGTGATCAAGCCCTCCATTTCTCGAGGCCCAAATATTTGAAGGATAAAGGAAAGTAGCATAAGAACCCAAAAACTAAATTTGAAGCTCCTAAGCCTAAAGTTCAAAACTAGCAGCATGAAGAGTCTTCTGGCTCAAAGAAGAACAAAGGAAAAGGGCATCATGGAAAGGAAAAAGTCAAGTGTTCACATGCGGGAAGGGATTCCACCCTGAACATGCCTGCATGAAAAAGAAACTTGATGAAGCTACCTCTCTCCTTGAGAGAAATCACATCAATCTTCTGGAAATATTTCGGAGGAGAGATAGGCAAGATCAGGAACCACAGCATGAAAGAGGTCATGCCCTCATGGCAAGCACTTCGAAGTCCAAGGCACTCTTGATAGATTCTGGAGCTTCGAACCAGATGATGGGTGAAAGAGACTCCTTCTCATATTTGGAGACCAGCAAATCCATTCCCATCCACATGGGAGATGACTCCACCATCATTTCAGAAGGACAAGGTACTATAGATCTTGAGAATGGCTATTTTTCAAATGTTTTGTATGTACCGTCTCTGGCATCAAACCTCCTTAGTGTTTATCAAATGAAACATATGGGATTTCCCAAGAGATTATCCTTCAGCCCCAATGATGTAGAGATTACAGAACTTGCATTCGGGAAACTTGTTGCAAAAGGCCTTGCAAACCATCATGCAAAAGCCTATGAGTTTTCCCATTTTGTGGCGAATGCAAAGCCCACCGCACTACTGACTCATGGAAATGAGGTTAGTAGACTGTGGCATGAGATTTTAGGCCATATAAACTTCAAATACTTGCATTAATTACAGAAAAATTATATGGTTGAAGGCCTCTCGGTCATCAAGGCAACCACTGGAATTTGCGAGGGCTGTGTTGTTGGAAAGCACCATGAGCACAAGTTCGATTGGGGGAAGGCAAGCCGAGCATCATGCATATTGGGACTGATACATTTTGATATTAGTGGTCCCATGCCTATCACATCCATTAATGGATCAAGGTATCTTCTGAATTTCATTGATGATTTTTCTAGGTACACATGGGTCTTCTTTATAAAAAAGAAGTCTGAATCTATAAATAATTCACTGAACTGAAGGCCTTGATTGAAAATGCATCTAGACAAAAGATCAAGATATTGAGATATGATAATGGTGGGGAGTATGTCAGTAATGATTTTCTCTACATATGTTCCCAAAGTGGTATTCAGGTCCAACATTCAGTTCCCTACACTCCCCAGCAGAACGGTGTAGAGGAGAGGAAGAATCGGTCTCTCAAGGAGATGACCACCTGTATGTTGGAATCAAAGAAGTTGGATGAATATTTGTGGGATGAATCCATGCATGCTATAGCATATATTTAGAACAAATTTCCACACTCATCCGTGAAATGGAATACCCCTTTCGAAGCATACTTCGGACACAAGCCGGATGTGTCGAATCTGCGGGTGTTTGGGTCCACTGCATGGGCCCAAATTCCACTTGATAAAAGGAGGGCTTTGCAACCGCAAAGCATAGAATGTCTGTTTATTGGGTATCCTGATGAATCAAAAGGTTTAAAGCTGCTGGAAATAAAAAAAAAATTTCATCATCGAAAGGAGTGTCAAGTTCGATGAGCCTCTTCAAGAGGTGGAACTAGTGAAGGAGAAAACTGCTGAATTTCCTTCCTATTCTACTGAATATTTGGATGATGAAATTGGGGGTGATGACCCTGATTTAGATCCTATGATTTCTAATATCAGTGTAAATAAAACATTAGATTCTGAATCAGAACCTGAACTACAAAATCATCTCCCAACATGGGCTTGATAGACACTTTCCTCCGCAGGAGATAACATTGGAAATTCGGATGATCCAAGGAGAACCTGGTCTGATTTGCAAAGAGCAGGTATTGCGATCTCTTGTCCTAATTATTTGTTGTCTGAATATTGTTATTTGATGATAATTTCAGAACCAAATTCCTACTACCATTCTCGGAAGGATTCGAGATGGCAAGTTGCCATGGATGAAGAGATGAATTCTCTTCAGAAAAACACTGCTTGGGAGCTAGTTTCTCTTCCTCCGGGAAGGAAATTGGTTCAATGCTAGTGGGTGTTTTGGAATAATTTTGTTGCATATGGAATCAAATGAAAATATAAGTCAAGTTTGGTGGCAAAAGGTTTCTCCCAGGTCCAAGGTGTGGACTACCATAAGACTTTTGCACTGGTTGCAAAAATGGACTCAATCTGCCTAGTTTTGGCAAGTTCAGCATCTAAGCACTGGGAAGTGCATCATATGGATGTTAATTCAACATTTATACATGGAGATATTCATGAGGAGATATACATGAATCATCCTAAGGGATACATCTCTGATCCATCTTTGGTTTGCAAGATAAAGAAGTCACTATACTGGTTAAAACAGGCCCCAAGAGAGTGGTATTTTAAGATGGAGGCCTTCCTTCTCTCACAAAACTTCCAAAGGTGTAGATTAGATCCAAATGTGTATATACAGAAGTATAGTGGTCATTTGATTATTATTTTTTTATATTTTGATGACTTACTGATCACAGGTAGCACAGTTGCTTCTATTTCAGTCATCAAAACTGCTCTCCACAATGCATTTGAAATGAGCGATATGGGGCTCTTAAAACAATTTTTGGGGATCAAAATTGAGAAAAATTATGATGGGATAATGGTCACTCAGTAAAAATACATGTCATACCTGTTAGTCAAGTTTAACATGGATGAATGTAGAGCTGATCCATTCCCTTTTCTGTCATGGATCAGCTTTGAAGAAAGAAAAAGCACACCTCCCATGGACTGCACTATTTATCGACAACTGATTGGTAGCTTGTTGTACTTGACTCATTCTCAAAAGGATATCTATTATGCCATGAATGTTGCATCAAGATACATGCAGAAGCCCCATTATCTTCAATGTAAGGTAGCCAATAGGCTCCTCCAGTACATTCAGGGAACCAGGACCTACGGCATTCACTATGCTGCAGACTCCGAGCTAGAGCTGGTTCGATACACAGATTCTGATTGGGCAGGTGATTCTATTAATTGGAAGTCAACTTCTAGATATGTCTTCATGTTTGGTGGTGGCCCCATTTTCTGGTCTAGCAAAAGGTAGGCCGCCATAGAATTTTCTTCAGTAGAGGCTGAGTATCGAGGAGTGGTGAATGCTTGTATCCAAGCTGTTTGGTTGCAAGGCATTCTTTCAGAGTTTGAGCTTGGTAGTACTTTGTCCACTGTCCTCTTTTGTGACAATAAAATTTCTATTAACATATCCATAGATCCAGTTACCAGGAAGAGGACCAAGCATGTAGAGATACACATGCACTATATCAACGAGCTAGTGCATGACATGAACATCATTCTGCAATACTGCCCGACTGATGAGAAGATTGCAGAAATATTCACGAAGAGATTTTTAGAAAATAATTTCACTTACCTCCGTTCACTTTTGGGGGTGAGTTCATCAAGGTGATCCAACTAATTTCAGTGTTCAGCTTGAGGGGGGGGTTTTCCCACTGGGTTTTCCCTCTTTTCTTCACTTAGTTTATTTTTGAGCATTGTTTGAGTTTCAGTATTGTATAGGGTGACTTATGGAATTTGTTTCTGGGGCCCTAGCATTCTTATGCACTTTATGTTTTCTACTCCTCCTGAGTATAGCTTAAGGGGGGGTGTTGTTGACATTTACCACCATACACACTCATTTTGGTCAATTTGGCCTAGTTAAAACCACTATCCTAAGTTTTATTAACTTAATTAACATTAGAGGAGCATTGTATGACATCAACATGGGCACACCCATGCCTACCTTCAGTCAAGGAGGCTAACTAAGCCTTCTCCTTCATTCGGGGAGGCTAACTGGAGCACTTCGGGGGCGATCTGAGTGTCATAAATGCACTTTATTGCTAATTGATGGTTACAATCAGTTAAACAGAGTAGTAAAGGTGCCTCCTTTCTTTAAATTGATTATTTAATGATTATTTAATGAACTGGAGTCAACAGGGGCACCTCCAACCACTTCTAATGGTCAGTTAACCTCATCGGGGTTCATTGGAGTCATTGATGTGCTACCACTTGTTGGTTGGCTTGCAGTGACATGTGTCTGAGCTAATTTTAGTTATACTCTGTCATTTATTGCACTCTAACTTTAGTTAGGGCTCACTTGAGTGAATTAGGGTTTTGATCAGTGGTTAACTTGAGTGTTTACTGTGGCTTACATTTAGTTAAGCTAGACTCACTCATTCAATTTGAATGACCTCCTTGGGAATTTGAATTGTCTTGGAATTCATGCATATGGCATAATCATTTTATTGTATCATCATTATTTCATTTGATTATACAGAGCTGCTACTTCCATTGCAGCACCATTTTGCCAATTTTATGCATATTTGTCTAAATTCTTTGTGAGACTGTGCTTTCAGTTCCTAGACCACTGTGACAAATTAATATATAGAGTCATTTTGATTTTTTATGCACCCAAAAATTCTAGTTTCCTTCATGTGGGTTGTCCATTAGTACATATCTCAAGAACACAGTCAATTATATGTTGAGGTGGGTGGAGAATTGAGAGAGTAACTGAGAAATCATTCTCAAGTGTGTTTATTACATATTTTAAATAATTTTTGTTACAATTTGATCAGTATGATAACACTCATCGATGTACCATATAACTATGATAATAAATAGATGGGATGAGACCCTTTCAAATGACACTGCTGAAAAGTGCATCACCAAATTCCTCATCCTGAGAAGGAACTCTAGCAATTATAGTGTTTCCCACAAGCTATGAATTTGGATTTATCAATATGTTAGTGTAGAAATAATAGATCAATGCTATGTGCAATGATGCTAAAAATAAGAAGAGGAAATAGATCTTGCTACTAAGAATTCTCACAAGCATACACAGGAAAAATAGAGAGAAGAAAAGAGACTGAATCACATGAATGAAGAGATGAATATTGGTGTGTATCCTTCCATTGAATAATTATGAATAATAGTGTACATAAATAGTGCTTCCCTCATGGGAAATTTGAATTGTATGGAAACAACTCATAAATCTCAAAAAGGCTGACTTACCAAAATATAGCAAACCCCCATGTCTTCAACATATCTTCATCTTCACTTTAATGAGCTGACTGAACTGCTTCTGGATGAAGGACTTGCTGAAGAAAACATGAACTCCATGATCATGCGCTGGAGTGTAGAACCTGGAAGAAGGAAGAGGAGAGACTCCTTGTATCTGATCAAGTGATGAAGTAGGAGCATTATCTGAATGCTTCTTTTTTTCTGTCAAGCTCTGATTTTCAAACATAATCTTAAATGGAAAAGAGATCTGTGCATACTCCTTTCCAAAGAGTACAAAAAATAAGGTAATTTATCTCACACCCAGTTCCCTGAATAGCTGCAAAATTGTGATGTGAATCACATGTCAATATTCCAATATGATGTAGCACCTGTATAGATCTGATATGAGGCTGATAAAACTCTGATATATCAGAAATATTAACATATGGAACAGCAAGTACAAGGTCTTCAATGGCTCCATGAGGATATAGGGCTAGACTAGGAAAATTATGAGTAACTGGAAAAAACTGATAAGTGTAAAAATCTGAATGATGGATGGGCATAATGAGATGTTCACAATCTTCAAGAAGACTCTGAATATTGATGCCAAGAACAAAGAAGGATATGCTGAAGCACATGACATCAATTAAGGTAAGTGGTATGACACAAATAAGGCTTGATGTGGCAAAGCAAACATCCTGGAAGTCACTAGGTTGCACACCATCAATGAGAGAGGCATGCAAGAGGTGTGAAGGATTTGGCACATAGATCTCAGAATATAAGATAGGAGATTGAGAGAACAATGAATGGGTTATATGATCATAATCAATAATAGCAGCAGCTCCATATGTTACTTCTTTTTCATCAATATTATCACAAGAAGAAAAATCACCTTCAAGAGACACAGAAAAAGATGGCTCTTCAATATTTGCTTCTTCATTGAAGGAGGAAGCATTCGAATGAAAGAGGGCAGCAGCAACATGAAATGTATGAGAAACTTCTTCATCATGATCAACTTCATCAGAGAATGTAGAGGCCAAGAAATCTTGAGAAAGAGAACAAGAGGAGATGCTAGGTTCGCTCCATGCTTCATCTTCAATTTCCTGCAAACCAAAAGCTTTGTCCAAAATTTTCCAAAGCTCAAATGGATATTCAGTAGAACCTATGAGATGATATATATTTGGATACATTCCCAAACACATAATTCCATAATCTCTATCACAATTATTTATCCAATCAATCTTCTCTTCATAAGACTCAGGTTCACTCAATGCACCAATGGAGACATCAAAGAGACATTGCCTCTTCAAGTATGCACTCATCTTTGGCTTCCAATCAGCATAGTTGAAAGGAGATAGTAGAGGAAATTTTGAATCCATATTGAAGTTGTTGATATGCTCTAAGAGATACTCTCTGCAACCTACAAAACAAACTAGGAGAAAATCTTGTAAGCTAGACAAGCTCTTCTTCAAAGAGGGATAGGAGACTGGAAGCGCTCCTCAACTTTGTAGAACTTGATCAACCTTGTAGCTCTGATACCATGTAGAAATAATAGATCAATTCTATGTGCAATGATGCTAAAAATAAGCACAGGAAATAGATCTTGCTACTAAGAATTCTCACAAGCATACACAGGAAAAATAGAGAGAAGAAAAGAGGCTGAATCACATGAATGAAGAGATGAATATTGGTGTGTATCTTTCCATTGAATAATTATGAATAATAGTGTACATAAATAGTGCTTCCCTCATGGGAAAGTAGAATTGTATGGAAACAACTCATAAAGCTCAAAAAGGCTGACTTACCAAAATATAGCAAACCCCCATAGGTGGATAAAGCACTTGTTAAATCTATCAAGGACCTCACGAGTTGGAAAAAGCATGAGTGAGTTGTCAAGGAGATGGAAATAACATGCTAATCCTAGAAAATGGATAAAAACTAATGGAGGATGGGTTGGAAACAAAAGCTCCCAGTTTCCTAGTTGACTAGCTTTTATCTTATCCATAGAAAAGCAGGAAAAAGCAGAAAAAGCAAAAAAAGCAAAAAAAAGCAGAAAAAAGCAGAAAAAAGCAGAATCTGCTATAAGGTCCTGTATACTAATTCTAGATGAACCCAGAATCATAAATAAATCATTCCTAGGATATGGATGGAAAGCATTGACTTTAAGGTGCAAGTGGATGCCAACTAATTAAGCTAGTGGGTGAATAATTAATCAAATAATGATTAATTATTTTATCCTAAGTTGTGAGTGGGTTTAATATATTCCAACAGTTAGGATGTTCAAGGAATTAATGAGATTAGTATTTTCCCATTATACACTCTGATTATTGGACTCAACGTTTAGTAATAGAAGGTGAAAATGAAAGCAGCAAGATGAAATCAAAATAGTTGGGATAAAGCAAGCAAAATAAAACAACAAGAGGGATAAAATTAAGTAAAGCAACTAATAAAAACCAAAGGAAAAGAGGGAAAGACATATTTATTTTCAAAACTGGTTTTCCCCTCTGACTAAGTGAAGTATTTTTTTTAAACTTGATCATTCACAAGGAAAGAATTTACCTCCCCTTCTAAGTTTTGTAATTTGTATGTACAAGGGCCAAGTTTCTCAACGAAATTGTAGGGACCAAGGCATAAATGTTGAAACTTTGTGTGTTTCCCCTTATCTTCATGAGTATTATCCTACTTTAGGACCAAGTCTCCTATCTCAAATTCTTTCTTTTTCAGTTGGTTGGTGTCAAACCACTTCTTCATTATTTGTCTCTGAGCTGCAAACTTATTCCTGGCCTTCTCTCTCTCTTCTTCATTCCAAACAACATATGATTCATCCCTAGATAGCAAGACTATTAGACCCTATTGAAGCTTGGCTTAGTTTCAAGGAACAAAAATTTATGTTTGGAATAAGAAAGGATTCTTTTCCATAGCCTAGGGTAAAGGGATATACTCCTAAGTCTTTCTTGGGTGTGACTCTATAATCCCACAAAGAATTTGGGAGAGCAGTATGCCAACTTCTTTGATTTTCGATGATAGTCTTCTTCATAATTATGATGAAATTATTGTTTGTTGATTTTTTGAACCCATTCCCATGGGGGTAATAGTTGGAAGAATAATATAACTTAATCCTCTTTTCTAAAACAAATTCATTTAATTTCAACGAGGAAAAACATGAAGCATTTTCAAACACAAGAGAAATTGGAACCCCAAACATGGTTATGATGTCTCCTTGTGACTACATCTTTATTGACAATGCGTAGAGGAACAGATTATGTCTAGCATGTGAAATAGTATATATAAGTGAGGATATAACAATGTTTCTTTGAATAATTTGGGTTTATTTTTCCTATGGTATCCAAGCCTCATTGTTCACAAGGTTATGAAATTACCACAAGTTGCAATGGCACTACCAGTTTTGCCTCCCTTTTGGCACTCTTTTGGAATATGTCACACTTTAGAGCATAAGAATGTGAGTATTTAAAATTAGTTGTCCAATAATAACCTTCCTTGGTAATTTTATGTCTAGTAGTTTCCCTAAAGTAATTTCCTCTAGTCTATTCATCATGCAGTTCAATTAAAACCTTCTCTGCATCTTCCTTTCTTAAGCATCTCAAGAGAATTGCATCATAGTTTTTTGAAAATAGGACCACGTCAATTATTTGATATGATTTTGATTTCAAATGGAGACTTCTTCCTTGTTTCAAACAATAACATTTTGGATCATATACATGCTATGGATATTTCTATAGGTCACAATACCAGGATTCAGGAGCAATGGTGATATAATGTATTTCTTGTAAACTCATGTATGCTTCATTATGCCATCCTTCAACTTCTTCTCCAAAGTTCTCTGTAAGAAACTTGAATTTTACTTATCCTTTAATTATAGTTGTGGGTTTGAATTCTAAATCGTATTCCTGTAATGTTGTTACCAAGTTCTCTCGTCTTTCTCCCAATTCCTTTTGTACAAAAATGATCTAAATTAATTACTGGGTGAGGAACAATGACTTTGGTCCTATTATTCAAATATAGGGTATGAATTGATTTATAACCTTATGTTACAATAATCAACCCATAGTATTTACCCACTTAGACATTATTCCATTTATTTTGTCTTATTTGCCTAGTCCATGAGTCCCACCATGTGCAAGTTGCTAATTGCCTATCCATAGAGGTCAAACTTGCCATTATTGACTCATGTAGCGCTTTGGAAAGTCCTGGGAATCAAATATTCTTTATTCCTGGCCTCCTAGGCGCCCATCTGCTTTTTCTGCTTTATGCCCTGCTTTTTCAGTGTTTTAAGGCACATAGGAAAGCAAGACTAGGTGAGGTGAATCAGCTTTGTTGCCTCTTCCTCCTCCACTCTTTCCTCCATACAAAAGCATGTATGAGCTGCCATTTGACCACTCTTTAGCTTGCCCATGCTCCCTTGCTAATTCGTGGGGTCCTTGATAGATTTGGGATCAGCTTTTTACACCTATGGGGGATTTGCCTATTTTGGGTAAGCCTGCTTTATGCTAGCTTTGGATGCTTTCTCATGCATTAGATTTGCTCATGTATTCTATATATTCAAGCAGCCTATGTTATTACAAGGTTGGCTATTGTACACTCAGTTAATATAATTTAGTGTTACAGCTCCATATTCAGTCTCCATTGTTGATAATTTGCATGATCAATTGTTAATTGCTGTGAGTGAAATTAATCTATTGCAGGCCTGAATTTCCACATGGTATCAGAGCCATTATAGGTTGCTACTCTCCTTCAAAATTTTTTTTGCAGGTTCGACATCAAAGACTGGGAGCCTTCTACCGACAGTCGGGACAGATTTTCTGAAGCTATGGATTCACAGAAAAT
>LPNX010895874.1:71536-112719 GCA_001517045.1 Pseudotsuga menziesii | reverse complement strand
TGTTACAGCTCCATATTCAGTCTCCATTGTTGATAATTTGCATGATCAATTGTTAATTGCTGTGAGTGAAATTAATCTATTGCAGGCCTGAATTTCCACACCTTAAAGACTACATAGGAATGTTTCGCAAATTCTGGGTAATTTAGTTTAGGAGCTTGTAAACCATTCATCATTAATGGAATTCGATATTCATCCCCTTACTCTCCCTTTTCAGTGAGCACAGCCACAAGGGAATTATATGACCCAAAGGTATAAATTATGAAGTCCTTATCAAAGTCAGGATTGCTAAATGAAGGTGTGGCAGGAATTACATCCTTGATCCATTGAAAAGCACTCTTCTCAATATCAGTCCATTTAAACTCAACATCCTACTTTACATTTGTTACAGGGGTTTTACAATTTGATCAAAGTTAGAAACAAACCTAAGAACAAAGTCAATCTTTCCCATAAAATATTGCATCGCTTTCTTATTCGGGGGCATGGGAATCTACAAAATATATTGCATACATTGAGGATCTACAGAGACTTCCCTTTTATAAATATTGTGTCTCGGCAACCTCCCCTATGAAATAGAAAATACACTTTTCTTAGGGTTGAGATATATACCATACTTCCTACATATTTCAAATATCTTCTCTAGGTGATGAAAGTGATTTTATTTTTTCTTGGAGAATGCCATGACATCAAGATATACAACCATGTTGTGGCCTATCAATCCATGGAATGCAGTGTCCATGGCCCTCTTATAATATGTTTCTTGCATTCATTAGAGAAAATGGAATTCTGCGGAAGGAGAAAGTACCCCACTTTGTACAAAAAGTGGTTTCAAGAAATCTTCCTCGACCACAAGAATTTTATTATATCCTAAGAACCCATCCAATAGAGAGAACATTTTAGATCCTGAGACGAATTGTAAAATCAGTTCCATAGGAGGAACAAGGTAGTTATATTTGTCAAAGACCCTATTAAGAAATTGAAAATATACACATTGATTTCTCCTGATTTCTTACATATTGGCACCATATTTTCCACCCATTTGGAATGCCTGATTTTGAAGATAATTTTGACATCTTGGAGTTTCTTTAATTCCTTTTGGATTAAGGGATCTAGTGTTGGGTGCACTTTCCACAACTTTTGTTGGAAAGGTCTGACTCTTGGTTTAATTGGAATCACATCATGTATGACATGGTTATCATAATTTTTCATCTCATCATATGTCTAGGAAAATTCATCCTTATGCTATTTAAATAGTTGGGTAAATATTCATCTTTCTCCTAGAGAGTAGCATGTCCCAAGATTTACGTATATAGGCTACTCAAAGGTTTCCAAATTCACTAGTCCATGTTGCATGGAGGAGCTATTAGTATTGACATTAGCTTGCTTTTTAAACTTGTGACACAATTCAAACAACTTTTCTTGCATACACACTCCTTTAGGTATGGAGTTTCCTCTAGACTGACTTCCCTTTTCCTCATATTTATTTAAATTCACTTGATGTTTGTCATCATCAATAATGGAGCCTTTAAAGGTGCCTTCATATTTCGTAAAATCAATAAGATGGTGATCATAATCAAACACTCACCAATTGGTGATGTTATCTAGAACATAAGGCCTAAAAAGTAATTCAATGAAAATTTTGACATTAAGAGGAATTACGAGCGAGGCAATGTTTGCTAATAAATTAACTGCAACATTCATTGATCTAAGAATGGAATTAATATTGAAAGATTCAAAATTCAAAATTAAACTCCATACCTTAGCTTGGTGCCCCTTTAAATATGGTGATAAAAAATGAATCATATTCATGACATGTATGACAATTATTTCCAAATCACCAAAAAACTTTCAAATATTTTACATTTAAATCTATGGCTTTTTTTAGGCTTTGAATATGGGATTCATTTTCAGTCGTTTTATTGGTGCATTCAAATTCTAATCCATAAGAGAGATATTTTTTATTCTTTTAGGGATTCACAAGGACACATATGACCCCTACGCCCTCCTGTGTTTTAGAGCCATGAAAAAATAAAGTCCAAAATTAAAATTATGAACTACCACCATAATCTAAGTTATTTTCTAGGTCTAACTTAGTGGGTAACTCTACTATGCTACAATCATTGTTATCAGCCCAAGGAAAATTAAAGGACATTAGGATGTGTGTCTAATTATTGGATGATCATCTCTAGTTGATAACAACCTGGTTTAGTTTCCAAAAATTAGTAATCCAAAACCAAATGTGTGAAATTTATTGGCTCATTGTTCCATTTCAATTCTGTAACAGTAATATTTATATGTGTATCTACATTTACCCTTATCTACTTTATCTTGTTTTGGTAAGGGATCCATAAGTGAGACCAATTAGTAGGAAAGTATCCCTATAATTTATTGGACCAATATCTACTCAACAGTAATACATAAGCCTCGGGCATATCTTCTACCACAATATCAATGAACTGATACACACTCTCATCGGAGGCTAGTATAATCAAAACATTTTTTAGTTCACCAATAACCTTCACTTTAGATATATCATGATGAATAATTTTGGAAGGATAATAATTTGGTTTACCATTTGTCATTTTAAAACCCGAAAGTGGCATAACATTAAAAGAAGCTCCATAATCTACTAGGAAACTGTGAACATTATAATTATAAATATCAAATGTGAGTAAGAAAGGTGGAGTCTAATATTTATATTTACCTCCAATGTTGGCCTCATTGATTTCTTTGTTTTGTTCATCAGTAATGGGGGGTATTTCTTTGGAATTTAGGGATTCCATCATATGTTTATTCTCTTGAGGTGCAAGTTGCATAATTCAAATAAGGATATAATTTCCTCCATATTCTTGATATCTGTACTACATATTATCCCATGTTATATCCACCTTCGGTATTTCCACAGGTTGTGGAAGCACTTGATGAATGAGTTGATCCTTTGAGATTCACCAGTGGTGTGGTTTTCCTAGTCATGATGTTTTTTGTTAATTTTTTAGGTTTCTTGGAAGCCACTATTATGCATTGGTCCTTTTCTATAGGACTACTTATTTTGTTGTTTTCAATAGCTTTATATTGCATCTCAATATGTCAATTTATCCTCAACGAATAATTAGTAGGAGCGGTTTGAACAGATTGTATTTTTGTAGTGGCTTCATTGTCATCCAAGCCCCAATGTGGTTCACAATCCCATAACACTAAAGTAGTTTCTTTGGGATCCTCCTCCACCTGAGTGGGTTGACGTTGTTACTGTATCTTCTTCTTCGTCTAAAGATTTCTTATTAAGTAGTTGATTTATCACCAGTGTCATAGATTTTATCCACTGTGGGCGTGTTTTTTCAGAATGATTCACTTGATGATATGTACAGAAGCGATCCATGCCCAAATCATTATGATTGAAAGTAGTGTCTTCGTTCCCAGAGGGATTTTTTTTATTCCTTTAAAAAAAAGGATGGAAAGGTTTCTTTCCAGAGGAACTTTCTCCCTTATCTTTCTCCAAATCAACTATTTTATTGGGAAACTTTTGAACCAGTTTGACAACACCTCCTAGATTTGTGGGATGCTCATTACTGAGCTTGGTCATGGAATGAGTCTAACAACATTTCCTCCATGGCAAATGTATCCCGTAAGAAATCATCCATACCAACCTCTATTTAATTTCCTTCATTTCCAACATGCGAAGAAATAGTGTTAATTTAGACATTCAATTTGGTGAATCTAGATGTAGTGGGAATTTAATAGGTGGTTGATTCAAGCATGCTTGGTAGGTTTCCTCTCCAAGTTATGATCTTTTTAAAACCTTCTCTTGATTTGACATTGTAGTGGGGTCCAACAGAAGATTGTAGATAGACCACTTATTGTTAGAATCCTAATCTCAAAAAAATTAAAAAAGAAAACATTGATGGTATTATTAAGCACAGGGGTGAATCCATGAATATGGGTGTCGATTTTGGGGGGTCTTGTGAGAAAATAAATCTGAATTTTTCATGTTTTTCAACTTTTCACAAACAAAAGTTATATGTGTGTTTAGAATCTCACTTTCTAGTAAAAAGAAAACTTTTAGAGAATTATCTTAGCTTTCTATTCATTATTTTTTCAAATTTTTTTATTGAGATTTGATATGTCAATTTGGAAAATGTTTGGCAGTGTGTTCTTATAAAATGAAAGGACCAATAAATATTCATAGTTTTGGACACCCCTGAAATCATTGTTAAACTTGTGTTTTGTAAAAGAAAAATATGCTACAACAATATAAACATAATGTATTACTGCATTACTACAATTTTGTAACCAATGGATTTATATACTAATTAATAATTTTTTGAATCGGATCAATGTGAAAATATTGTCGAATTTCAACATGTTTATTTTGACAGGACATTTCTCTCAATTTACACTAAAACTAAAAAATATAAGAATACCCTTTTGAAGTATACACTCCAATGAACTGCCCCATATTTTTTTCAATTTTTTTTATTATGTATTTTTCAAGTTATGAAATTTTCATTTCATTGCATTTTGAAAACAATGAAACCAAAATGGACACATGTTAACAAAAAAAAGAATTAAAATCATCAGATCTCAACTAAACACAACAAAATCTATACCCATAGAAAGTAGATTCAATGACGAAACTAATAATATCATTTTTGGCAGTCTCTTTGCAATATTTGATATCGATTTTACCTTCTCTTGATTTTACATTGTAGTGGGGTGCAATAGAAGATGGTATAAAGGTCGCTTATCATCAAAATCCTAATCTCAAAATAAATTTAAAAAACACCGATGGTATTGATAAGCACAATGCAATTGGTTTGTTCAAACATTATACCAAACAATTATTATAGAAGCATGGTAATTTTTCCAATAGTAAATGTCAAACTGCAAGCATTTTATAAAACAAAATTTCAAATTGAGAAATACAGTTATATTAATCCCATTGAAAATTTAAAAAAATACAATTAATCAATGATTTTTGTCTTACGCCCCAAGGGGATGTCTAAAGGTAGTCCCAATGTTAGCAATCTTTGATGAGTGGTTGGTGGTATATATAAATTATACTTTATTAATAAACTGTCATCATGAGACAAAATACATATTGCATGCACAACACTAACTCTATATGCTTTCATTTTCATACAAAACTCTTAGTCATTAGATTGTTCCTCAAATGAACAATTTGTAGAAAATAAAGAGAACCTAGAACTATTTATGGACCCTACAATGTCCTCATGAGTGCATGGACGACCATCGATATACAATAGGTTATTCATGTTAATTTTTCCAGAAGCATAACCATTCATGCACGTACTATACATGAAAGTGTTATGTTTTTTTTATTTTAACAATATTTAAGTAATCAGACTGACAATAAATAGGACTACAAAATGGAATAATTTCCACTGATAGTTTGGGAGAAACAAATACATGTGAAAGGATAAACAACCCAAGAATTGCAACATCTATCTTAGACTTTGTTATCTCCCAAAAGAAATTTATTTTGATAGGATGAAGAATTCGAGTCATGTTATGAAAGATTTAAAGATGACTAACAAATTGAGGGTCTCTGCTTTTTCTATATTTGAGAAAATTGGAAGTTTTATCTTTCGGTGGCTTAGGCGGGGTTCTTGATAGCTCATTAGACACCGAAAAGTTATTTCGGCAGCTAACAGTTTAACACAGGATAAAGGTTAACCATCGAAAGCTGGCATGATCGATTAGTTGGTAAAGCACTTTCGGTGGCTTAGGCGAGACCTTCAGACAGCTCATTAGCCATAAAAAAGTGTTGGTTTCGGCAACTTAGCGAACAGTTGAAGGAGGGCGTTAAACACTGAAAGCAGGTAAAAGGCGTTGGGGAAAAATCGGTTTCATTGGCTTAGGTGAAAGCTTTGATGACTCATTAGCCATCGAAAGGCCTGTCTTTCAGCGGTTAAAAGGAGATATCTGGAGAGACCACAATCCGTTGAAAGCCAAGATTTATAGTGCCATTTGGAAATCAGTTTCGGTGGCTTAGGCAAATAGGTTAGCATTTCATTAGCCACCGAAAGCCTTGTTTTCGGCGACTAGTAGACAATGTCCTGAGGGACCTTAACCGTCAAAAAGGTGAAAGGAAGAAAACGGTTAGAAACCTATCAAATCAAGGCTTGTTAGCACAACATCAATCATCAAAGGGCATGATAAACCACCGAAAATACAGGAGATTACATCAAGGAACAAGTAAATGATTGAGGAGGTCGTTGTTCATCTAATGAGGACTGATGTGATTGGAAACCCTAATTTTCCCTCCATATGTCCAAAGAACTGCAGTAGATCTTCACTGGGTATCCAGGTTGCTTTAAACATAATTGTTGGGAAGAGGGTCTCGAAAACATCAACCAAAGCCATCATCCTCTGACCTAAGCATCACTCATACAGTTAAAAACCCTCATAATCAGTGCCCAATCCTTTAGTACACTCCACCATAGATTATATAAATTCTCACCACTAGAAACCATCTCTAAGAGTCAGCCTGCTAAAAACGCTCTTCCACAGAACTTGAATTAATTTTTGCAGGTACCTAGGAGTAACATTCAGCAAATGAGGAAGGGAGGGCCTGCTCTCAGGCAAGAGTTAGGAGACATCAGCTACTTGGAGGCAGATCCAGAAGTCTATCAGTTCTTCAAGGATGTTGGCTGCTATAAGTTTTGTGAGAAAATTCAAGGTTCACACCAGCAGGTGGCTAAGGCATTTGCTCTCTCTTTCGATGGCTCCAAGCAAATTATAGGTAGGGAAGAATTTCTGATAGATGAAACCCTAATTGATGAAGTTACAAAACTCCCTATCACTGGGGAGAATTGGTTTAAAACCACCATTCCAAAGGATGTAGAGTTCAAATCTTATCTGAAGCCTGAACATAGAGCGGTGGCGTGGAAGAAAAGTGTCCCATCCTCCTGGTTATAAGAGAGGTGGCATCAATTACTAAAGGCCATTATGGTCTACATAACTTATGAAGGGAGATTAAAACAAGGCCATGATTTACCATTTCAAATTGATGAACCACTTCACAGGAAAAATCCCACTGAATTTACCTTTCTACTTACACAGGAGCTTGGCAAAAATGGCACACCAAGTGAAGGATCAGCCAACCAAGATTGCTGGGAGATTGTCTCATCATGGTCTTATCCAACTCCTGATCCAAGAATTGCTAAAGAGGAGAAATATGGCATGGGAATACTTCTTTTTTTGGAATGTCTTTGAAACAGGCCTACAGTGAGAATAAAAGGGGAAGTCTCCTTCTAAAAAGTCTAGCACACCAAGGAATGGGAAAAGGAAGAGAAGGGCTATATCCCCAACAACAACAGAACAACCTCCCTCCTCTTCTAAAGCCAAGAAGGTCAAAAGAAACCTGGATTTCAGTCAAAAGGGCCAGGAAGTCACAACACATAGTGGGAAAATTTTGAACCTTCCTTACTCAGATTCAGGAGAGGAAAGAGAGGAAGGTGCTAACCTAGCATTTCAAGTTATAGTAGAGATTGAAGAAATCCCATCACCTACACCAAAAGAGCAAGCTAAACCAGCAAAGAAGGATTCCTCTAGAAATCCCAAGACACAAAGGATAAATCAGTTGCTGAGGCAATTGTATCACATGGAAATTTTAGAAAGAGAGATAAAGAAAAACAATGCTACATTGACCAGGAGGAATAAGCTACTGCACAGCTCTTACCTAGAGATGAGAGAAAGGTATGTTTTTCTAAAAAGATTAAACAAAAGATACCTAAATACAACACAAGGCTATATAGAATGATTAGGCTTCAGAGGATGCAAATAAAGGAGGCCAAGCCAAACCCTAGCACTCACCTCATATTGGAAACCCTAGCTGAAGCTGGAGTAAGCCTTCAACCTCCAGAATCAAGCCAAGCTACTATTAACCTTCCTAACATAGAGCCCGCTGAATCAAAAGATAAGCAAACAAACTTGAAAGAATGACTTTGGAGGTGGCGTAAGAATTTTTTGAAAAAGAGGGCTTTCAGTGGCTTAGGTGGACTTTGAGGCAATTCATTAGCCACCGAAAGCAGCGCTTTCGGTAGCTAATGGTTCTGATATTTTGACCTCTTAACCATCGAAATAAAAAAGAGGCACAGGATCGAATTTTGGAACGAAGGACAGGTTTTGGGAAAACATGAATATCTTAGGGACAAAGTATAAAGATGAAGGGTGCTGAAGAACAACATTAGGGAAGGTATGCTTCAGTTTTGCAGCGACACAAAGGAAGAAAGGGTCACCAACACTAAACTGTCTAAGTAAAATAGTGACTTATCCAGCAGAGGACCAGTGGCAATTATTTCCAATACTCACTTTAGTTATCAGAAGGTTCAAACAATGAACAAGTTCTACATTTAGATAGACTAGTAGTTAAATTAGGGTTTTTGACCTAATTATGCAAAAACAATTATTTTCTCTATTTTTAGTAAATCAAATCCAATTTTTCAGGATTTAAATATTTTTGTAAAGGCTATAAAGCCTAAGACTTATGTTATTGAAAGGGTTTGACTTCAGGGACTTGTATACCATTACTATTTTTAAGCTTCTCATATTGCTCATGACCTAATATAAGCTCTTTTGCTATCATATGTTCAGCTTCCATTTTCTGTCTATTCTGTGCTTATGCTTGAATGTGTTATTCAGGTTTATTCAGGTTTATTGATGTCTGATAGTTATCATCCTATTGGAATATTTATTATTTGAATTATAAGTACATTCCTTGTTATGATTAGCCATTTATATATATCTGTTTTATGTATGAATTTGTCAGCATGATAAGTTCTCCATCTCTGCACCATATTATCAAACCTCTGAACAGTGGTAGTTAGAAGCCTTATCCCTGATTGAGTTTCATGTATGTCTTGAGAGTGTGAGGTTCTATAGGTTACCTGACTTGATACACTTAGAAAACCATAAAAAAATTTAAGTTACCAGGCATCCTTGAGCTACAACCTAGAGGAGTTTCCTAGAGTGATAACAAATTGGTGTCGTTGTCGGGAGAGGAAACTGAAGCTTAGCTTCCCTGGAAGACGACATAGATCTTGCTTTGATGATAGACAAAGTCTGGAGACTATTCTGGTTGTAATCATCTATCTGGAAACTCCATTGAAATAAGGTGGCTTCAAGAAGACCAAGTACCAGAGCAAACCCTCAAGGGCCTAGAAGAGATTCTGAGAAGAGCTAGGGCTTCACTAAGGCAAAGCAGTAGTGCTACAAAAGAAGCTACATCAAGTATTTCAAGAAATATTTCTGTTATTATTTATTCTGCTGAAACATTTAATTCTCAATAATTTATAAATACATCAGAAAATTTTAGGGTTTGGGCATCTTCAAACACTGTTGTTTGTGAAGATCCAATCCTTGGTGACTCCACTAGGATAATTTTACCACCATCACCCTTTCAGCTACCACCTGCACCAGTAGTACCTTCCTCCACCTTTTCCATACCCATTTCCAATATGGCTTCCCCTTTGACCAAAATGGAAAGGATCCCAGTAGTTAGGTGTGCTCCCCTAAATTTCCCTAACCCCCTCTCGGCCATGCCCACTGGAGACTATCTCAAATACATGCCTAAATTTATAGGAGAGGGAGATTTCACAACTGAAGAACATCTAGAGGCATTCTACAGTTATGCTGAGAACATTAATATAGAACAGGAAGATGTGTGGACTAGGGTTTTTGTGCAAAGCCTAGATGGCCAGGCTAGGAAATGGTTCAAAGAACTTCTTGTTGGATCAGTAGTAGGCTTTGAATCCCTACATGAAATCTTTCTAAAGCATTGGGGAGAGATGACAGATCACCTCTATTATATCACCAAGTTTAGCAACTTGAAAAGAGAGAATGGGGACTCTGTCTCCAACTTCACCAAGAGTTTTAACAATATGTACAGCAAGATCCCCACTGAGATTAAGCCAACTGATACCTCGGCCAGAATAACTTATGCAAATGCCTTTGACTCTGATTTATGCCTGCTTCTCAGAGAGAGGAGGTCTTCCTCCTTATCACTCATGCAAGATTTTTCCCTAGAGGTAGAATCTAACATTATGGAATCTCAGAAGGTCAAAGGAAATATAGATAGGAAGAAGTAGCCAGCAGACCCTCTTGGGGCTTCTTCATCAGAGAACAAGATTGACAAAATGAACAAACTGTTAGATAACTTGACTGTTGAAATGTCTAAGCTAAAGGACCAAGGGCAGATACCTATGAGGGGTAAAGGAACAAGTGATTTTGTTCCCTGAAACCCTAATTTTGTCCCTTACAGAAGAGGCAACCCCCCAGTTCAAATCCTCAGAAGGGAAAGGAATCAAGGGGAACATCAGAGAATCAGAGCTCCTTTTCAGAATGTTGTACCAGAAGAAGAACCAGACTTCATTCAAGAAGAAGGAGAGGCTGAAGACAACATCCACTGCATGAAAGATGAAGTTTAGTATTCTTTTTTAACACAAATAGAATATGAGGAAGCCCTAATTAATGAGAAGATAATTGAAGAATTAGTATATAAGGCATATGGTTAAGGAGGGTATAATATGGTTTCTCCCCCTAAGAAGAATGATGTCCCTACAAAGCAGCCTGCTGCACCAGCTAAAAAGGCTACTATTTTACCAAAGAAAATGGCTGTCATTCCCAAACCATTGCAAAAACTAGTACATTCATCAAGCCATGATCCTGTCCAACTCAAAGCTCCAGTACATGAGGTAAGGTTTCCTTATAGACTGCATTATTCTTTCAACCATGAGTCAGAGATTCAAAAATTGAAGACCCCTTTCCCATTAATCGAGCTAATGAAAAATGATGCATTCAAGTCTTCCATACTGAATTCTCTTTAGCCAAAGATACATATTGATACTAACTTTGTCAATCTGCAAGATGATAAACCTATTGTAACCCTAGGCCCTACGATCAAAGATCTACAGGATTCTTGCCCACCTTTCTACATATCCTTGAATATCCATGATAAAGTCCTTCATAACTGTTTGTTGGACTCAGGAGCTTCCCATAACCTAATACCAAAATCTATGATGGATGAGCTTGGTCTCAGCATTACAAAACCCTACCATGATCTGTTCTCCTTTGACTCCACAAAGGTCAAGTGCTTGGGCCTCATCAAAGACCTTGTTGTAAAGCTATCTCAACTACCCTCAAAAAGCATCATGATGGACATTGTAGTGGCTGATATCCCTCCCAAATTTGGTCTCTCACTGTCTCGATCATCGAGTAAAAGGCTAGGTGGTACCCTTCAGATGGACCTTACATATGCTACAATCCTAATGTTTGGAGGGGAGACTAAGAGGCTTTGCAGAGAGAATCAGCTCTCCTACATCATAAGCAATGAAAATAATTTAGTGAACCACCCCATCTATGCAGTAGACACAGATTTTGGGTCATGCATTCTGCAAATAGATGATTCTCAACAAACACCAGTCCAGCTTACTAAGCCCACCTGTCAGCAGCCTGAAGAAGTGACCACATCAGTCTAGAGCATGTATTTTGATGGGGCTAGCACTCAAAACTCAGCAGGTGCAAAATATGAAGCCTTGATGTTAGGAGTGAAAGCTACCAAGGAGATGGGGATCATGTGCATGAAAATATTTGGAGATGTAGACCTTATTATATAGCAAGTCAGCAACACCTTTCAAGCGAAAAATGTCATACTAAAGGCTTACAGGGATGAGGTATGGAAAATCAGAGACTCCTTTATGTTTTTTGAACTGTCATATATACCTAGGGTTTTGAATCACCTGGCTGATTCCCTAGCTGTCTCTGCAATTCTGTTTGTTCCTCCTTTACCTCCTAGGCTCAACTATGATATTCAAGTCAAGTACAGACCTTCCCTTCTAGATAATGTAAAATTTTGGAAGGTGTTTGAGAATGATGATGAGCTTAGTAAATTCCTTCAGATAATAAATGAATTCTCTGATATGCATATAGATCACGAAAACCTAAACATGGAAGAATCCCAATAGCTCAAGTTTAAAGATAAAGTAGCTGATCAGAATATTTTCCAATTACCCAGCAATTATATACCTCGGGGTCTGGTAACCCTGGAAGAGCTTTTTGATCATAATGACATCCCTGTCAAGCATGCCAAAAAGGAGCAAGACCCTGCTGTCCAAGAGAAAAACATAGGTATCTAAAGCCATCCAAAACTTGTAAATCTGTCCACTAAGTTGACTGCTGATCAGAGGTCCAAATTTTGCGGCCTGATAAAAGAATTTGCTAATATCTTTGCCTAGAAGTACAGTGACCTGAAAACCTATGACACTAATATCATCCAACACAGGATTCCTTTGGAGAAGGACACCATCCCTTTCAAACAGAAGCTGAGATCCATCAGTCCTCTCCTACTACCTGTAATTGAAAAAGAAATCCATAAGCTCCTCAAAGCCAAAATCATAATTCCCCTCGGGTATTCCAAGTGGATTGCAAACTTAGTGGCAGCAAGGAAGAAGAACTAGTAGATTAGGTTATGTGTGGATTTTAGAAATCTGAACAAGTGCTCCAAAAAAGAACACTATCTGCTACCCAAGATGGAGCACCAGTTGTAAAGAGTCTCAGGGGCTAGTGTCATGTCATTTCTGGATGCTTTCTCTAGATACAACCAAGTTGCTGTGTACCCTGATGACCAAGAGAAGACTACTTTTATCACTCCCTGGGGCACTTTCATGTGTGCCAAAATGCCATTTGGACTGATGAATGCTAGGGCCACTTTTTAGAGAGCCATGGACCTAGATTTTGTAGGATTGAAAGATAAATTTGAGCTTATATACCTGGATGACCTAACTATTTACTCTCACAGCCATCATGAACATTTGCAGCACTTGAGGAGGGTATTTCTGAAATGCAGGAGGTTTGGGATATCACTCAACCCTAAGAAGTCCCAATTTGCACACAGTGAAGGGAAAATCCTAGGTCACATAGTCTCAGCTGAAGGTGTAAAGATTGATCCGGTTAGGGTTGAAGCAATCCAGAAGTTGTGCATACCTAGGTCAAAAAGGGATATTCAGTCCCTTTTGGGTAAGATAAATTTTGTCAGGAGTTTCATCCCTAACGTTTCTGAGTCAGTAAAGCACATAACATATATGTTGAAAAAGGATGTAGAAATCAAATGGACTGACTGGGAAAGAAGCTCTTTCGAAGACATCAAGAAGGCTATCATGGAAGCCCCAACCCTGATTAGTCCAGACTATACCAAGAGCTTTTACATTTTCTCCTTTGCATCCTATGACATAGTGGCAGTTGTGCTATTACAAAAAGATGATGAAGTCTTGATCATCCAATTGCATTCTTTAGAAAGACACTAAAGGATGTTGAGCTAAAGTATGATCCCATTGAGAAACGGGCTTATGCTCTCATCAAGTAATTCAAAACCTTCAGGATTTACATTCTACATGTAAAATTCCTTGCCTATGTCCCTTCAGTTGTTGTGAAGGATGTTTTGACTCAGCCTGACATTGATGGAAAGAGACCTAAATGGATTTCCAAGATTATTGATTTTGATATAGAGGTAAATCCCACCAAGCTAGTAAGAGGCCAAGGTTTGTCCAAACTCATGGCTAAAGAAAATTGTGAACTAATGGGGATAAACTTCACTTGTGTCAATTCAACAAAATTGCAAACTGTAGTAGCAGTAGAAGTAGTTCAGGATCAAAATGACATTCAACAAGTGGCTGAAAACTTGTCTTCATGTGAGTGGTACTTAGGTATTATTAATTTTCTACAAAAATTAGAAGTTCCTCCTGGTCTCACTCCAAATCAAGCATGAGCTCTTAAACTAAAGTCTATTAAAATTTGTATAGTTGATAAACTATTGTATTGGAAAGATCTGTCTGCGTTTTTATTGAGGTGTCTAGATAAAGAAGAATCAATTCAGGTCATGCATCACTTTCATTCCAGCACATGTGGAGGCCATCATTACTGGAAGACCATAGCCCACAAGATTCTGAGGGTAGGGTACTATTGGCAAGTCTGTTTTGCTGATGTGTGTACCTTTGTGAGGGCCTGTGACCAGTGCTAAAGATTTATAGGGAAGCAACAGCTCATATCCTTTCCCCTTAGGCCTATTGTAGTGAATGGCCCTTTCCAGCAAAGGGGTCTGGATTTCATAGGTGAAATAAATCCCTCATTCAGTGGGAAGCATAAATGTATCCTAGTAGCCACATACTACTTTACCAAGTGGATAGAGGCAGTACCCACCAGGAATGCAACTCATCAGGTCATCATGAAGTTTTTATATGAGAATATATTATCAGGTTTGGCTGCCCAGTAAGGTTAGTGACTGATAATGCACCAGCTTTCAAAGCCAGGGCATTGGTTAAAATGTGTGAGTCAATGGGCATTCAGCTGGTGCATTCCACATCCTATTATCCTCAAGGAAATGGCTTGGCTGAGTCATCCAACAAAAGCCTAGTCAGGATCATCATAAAACTATTGGAGACAAATCAAAAAATCTGGGATTCTAAGCTAAAGTTTTCTTTATGGGATGATAGGGTAATAGACAAGAGATCTATAGGGACTTCTCCCTTCAAATTAGTTTATGGTATTGAGGCCATTTTTCCCATTCAACTAATTCTTCCAGTGGAAAAATTCTTTTAGGAGGAGGAAGATGAACCAAATGATATGGTAAGGAGGATGATGGATTTGGTGGAGTTGCAGCAAGTCAAGGAACAAGTGATAGGGAAATTAGAATCCCACCAACAGAAGATCAAGGTCATGTTTGACAAAAGGGAAAAAGTGGACAACTTTCAGGTTGGAGATTGGGTCCTCAAGTGGGATATTGTCAAGTAGGACAAGGGAAAACATGGAAAGTTTGACTCTTTGTGGATTGACGCTTTTGTGATAGCTCAGGTACAGGAGAACAACACGTTCAAATTGTAGAATCTGGAAGGGGAAGAGGTGTTTGATGGCCCAGTGAATGGGTGATTTCTGAAACTCTATTTTATTTGAGGCTTTGAGGCCTTGTTATTGAAAATTATTAGTTAGTAGGTTATTTTTGCTTACAAAATAAACTCCATGCCCAGTGGAACAGTAAATGATAGTTTTAATTTTTTTAGTTGTTTTCAAGGAAAGGAATTTTGGTCTGGGGTTCATGGGACCTCACAGGGAGGTTCCCATCCCCAAGTAGGAGCCAAATGTTATCTCCCAAAATAAATTTATTTTGATAGGATGAAGAATTCGAGTCATGTTATGAAAGATTTAAATATGAATAACAAATTGAGGGTCTCTAGTTTTGCTATATTTGAGAAAATTGGAAGTTTTAGCTTTCGGTGGCTTAGGCGGGGTTCTTAACAGCTCATTAGCCACCGAAAAGCTTCGTTCAGCAGCTAACAGTTTAACCCAAGATAAAGGTTAACCACTAAAAGCTGGCCTGATTGATTAGTTGGTAAAAGAGCTTTCAGTGGCTTAGGCAAAACCTTCAAATAGCTCATTAGCCACCAAAAAGTGTTGGTTTCGGTAGCTTAGCGAATCGTTGAAGGAGGGAATTAGCCACCGAAAGCAAGTAAAAGGTGTTGGGGAAAAAACGGTTTTGGTGGCTTAGGAGAAATATCTGATGGTTCATTAGCCATCGAAAGGCCTGTCTTTCAGCGGTTAAAAGGAGATATCTAGAGAGACCACAATCCACCGAAAGCCAAGTTTTGCAGAGCCATTTGGAAATCGGTTTCGATGGATTAGGCGAATAGGTCAGCATTTCATTGGCCACCAAAAGCCTTGTTTTCGATGGCTAGAAGGTAATTTCTTGAGGGCCCTTAACTGTTGAAAAGGTGAAAAGAAGAAAATGGTTAGAAACCTATCAAATCAAGGATCGTCAGCGCAACAACGATCATCAAAGGGCATGATAAACCACTGAAAATATAGGAGACTACATCAATGAGGAGGTTGTTGTTCAGCTGATGAGGATTGATGTGATTGGAAATGCTACTTTTCCCTCCATCTGTCCAAAGAACTGCAGAAGATATCCACTGGGTATCCAGGTTGCTTTAAACATAATTGCTAGGCAGGGGGTCTCAAAAACATCAACCAAAGCCATCATCCTCTAACCTAAGCATCACTCATATAGTTAAAACCCCTCATAATCAGTGACCAATCCTTTAGTACACTCCACCATCGATTATAGAAATTCTCACCACCAGAAACCATCTCATGGAGTCAGCCTGCTAAAAACACTCTTCCATAGAACTTGAATTAATTTTTGCAGGTACCCAGGAGTAACATCCAACAAATGAAGAAGGGAGGGCCTGCTCTCAGGCAAGAGTTGGGATACATCAACTACCTGGAGGCACATCCAGAAGTCTATCAGTTATTCAAGGATGCTAGCTGCTATAAGTTTTGTGAGAAAATTCAAGGTTCACACTAGCAGGTGGCTGAGGCATTTTCTCTCTCTTTCGATGGCTCCAAGGAAAATATAGATAAGGAAGAATTTTTGATAGATGAAACCCTAACTACTGAAGTGACTGAACTCCCTAGAACTAGGGAGAAGTGGTTTAAAACCACCATTCCAAAGGATGTATAGTTCAGATCTTATCTAAAGCCTGAACATAGAGGGGTGGTGTGGAAGAAAAGTGTCCCATCCTCCTGGTTAGAAGAGAGGTGGTAGCAATTACTGAAGGCCTTTGTGGTCAACATAACTTGTCAAGGGAGATACAACAAGGCCATGATTTACCATTTCAAATTGATGAACCACTTAACAGGGAAAAGCCCATTGAATTTACCTTTCTACTTACACAGGATCTTGTAAAAAATGGCACACCAAGTGAAGGATCAGCCAACCAAGATTGCTGGGAGATTGTCTCCTCATGGTCTTATCCAACTCCTGATTCAAGAATTGCTGAAGAGGAGAAATATGGCATGGGAATACTTCTTGTTTTGGAATGGCTTTGAAGCATGCCTACAGCAAGAAGAAAAGGGGAATTCTCCTTCTAAATATTCTAACACACCAAGGAGTGGGAAAAAGAAGAAAAGGGTTATATCCCCAACAACAGCAGAACAACCTCCTTCCTCTTCTAAAGCCAAGAAGGTCAAAAGAAACCTGGATTTCAATGAAAAGGTCTAGGAAGTCACAACACATAGTGGGAACATTTTAAACCTTCCCTACTCAGTTTCAGGAGAGGAAAGAGAGGAAGGTGCTGACCTAGCATTCCAAGTTGTAGTAGAGATTGAAGAACTCCCATCACCTACACCAAAAGAGCAATATGAACCAGTAGAGAAGGCTTCCTCTAGAAATCCCAACTCACAAAGGATAAATCAATTGCTGAGGCAAGTGTATGAGATGGAAATTTTAGAAAGAGAGATAAAGAAAAACAATGCTACATTGACAAGGAGGAATAAGTTGTTGCACAACTCTTACCTAGAGATGAGAGAAAGGTATGTTTTTCTAAAAAGACTAAACAAAAGATACCTGAAAGAATACACAAGGGTGTATAGAATGATTAGGATTCATAGGATGCAGATGAAGGAGGCCAAGCCAAACCCTACCACTCACCTCACATTGGAAACCCTAGCTGAAGCTGCAGTAAGCCTTCAACCTCTAGAATCAGGCCAGGATGTTGTTAACCTTTCGAACATAGAGCTTGTTGAATCAAAAGATAAGAAAACAAACTTGAAAGAATGATTTTGGAGGTGGCTTAAGAATGTTTTGAAAAATAGGGCTTTTGGTGGCTTAGGTGGATGATGAGGCAGTTCATTAGCCACCGAAAGCAACACTTTCGGTAGCTAACAGTTCCAATATTTTGACCTCTTAACCATCGAAAGCATAAAGAGGCATAGGATCGAATTTTGGCACGAAGGACCAGTTTTGGGAAAACATGAATAGCTCAGGGATGAAGTATAAATATGAAGGGCACTGAATAAAAACATTAGGGAAGGTATGCTTCAGTTTTGTAGTGACATAAAGGAAGAAAGGGTCACCAACACTAAATTGTCTAAGTAAAGCAGTGACTTATCCAGCAGAGGACTAGTGGCAGTTATTTCCAGTACTTACTTTAGTTATCAGAAGGTTCAAACATTGAACGAGTTCTACATTTAGATAAACTAGTAGTTAAATTAGGGTTTTTGACCTAATTATGCAAAAACAATTATTTTGTCTATTTTTAGTAAATCAGATCCAATTTTTCAAGATCTAAATATTTTTGTAAAGGCTATAAAGCCTAAGACTTATGTTATTGAAATGGTTCGACTTCGGGGACTTGTAGACCATTACTATTGTCAAGCTTCTCATATTGCTCATGACCTAATATAAGCTCTTTTGCTATCATATGTTCAGCTTCCATTTTATGTCTATTCTGTGCTTATGCTTGAATGTGTTATTTAGGTTTATTCAGGTTTATTGATGTCTGATAGCTATCATCCTATTGGCAGATTGATGATTTGAATTATAAGTACCTTCCTTGTTATGATTAGCCATTTATATATATCTGTTTTATGTATGCATTTTCCAGCATGATAAGTTCTCCATCTCTGCACCATATTGTCAAACCTCTGAACAGTGGTAGTTATAAGCCTTATCCCTGATTGAGTTTCATGCATGTCTTGAGAGTGTGAGGTTCTATAGGTTACCTAAATTGATCCACTTAGAAAACCATAAAAACCTTTAAGTTACCAGGCATCCTCGAGCTACAACCTAAAGGAGTTTCCTCGAGTGATAACAGACTTGGAAATCATAAAATTATTACCACAAAAGGAGAATTCGATTCGAACATCGAGAATAGGAAGAGAAGACGTCCAAGTTCCATACAAAGTGCATTTGTGACAAGTTATTTTTCAAATGCACAAGAAGAGTGAAGTCATCGCTACCCTTCAACAATTGGACCGAACTTTCTATGTATTTGGACATTTCTCTCTCAAGTCATGCAATGTTTTGGATATCCTAGTAGATATGTTTTGGGTGGTATTGATATCATACTTTGGATCACTATAATTTTCAGTTGACTGAATAGAAGAAGAGGGGTTGGTCAATTTAAGATGAAACATAGTTGTTTGAGATTCCAACTTTTCAAAAATTAGCATAAGTGTTACATGTCTTTTATACATCATCTATTGGATTTTTAAATGCAATAGGAAGTATTAGACCATAAACATTGGGTAGTTGATAATTAATATAATGGGTGAGTATGACATGTCAAGGGTTCTCCCATGACAAGATTTGAACCGAAAACCCGACGAAAGTGACCTTGTCGTCAAATTTCACCTTGGTAATTATGAATTTGTTTTTTTATCTACCCAAGTTGTCATTGAATTTTCGATGACCATTGAATATCCGGCTCAAGTAGTCATATTTTTCAGCTTCTTTAGTTGAAAATATGACAACCATATTACAATGGTAACTATGTTATTATCGTCAGATATCCAACGATCAATTTTTTTAGAAACTATATATTAGGAATATTCTAACATGTTTGCTATAAAAGCGACGATTTGTGGAAGTTATAATATTTGCACAGACTGTTTTACCTACAAAAAGGCACAATTATTTCAAGTGTTACTGTGATTAAAAATAGTGAAGTGTGGAGCTTTATTTTTTAAGATCAATAATCATCATTCAAGCTTGGTATTATAAAATGTCACAACCTAACAATATTTCTTTTCCACATGATCAAAATCGTAAATTGCTTGCTAGATTGTGGGATGGACTGAAAAGAAAGGGTGATGGGAAATGCTATTGACCATGTAGTCAGTGCAGGGACTTTGAAAGGATAAGAATAAAGCTCACAACAGCCAAAATACATTGTAGGGAATATGGACATGTTGAGGGGAGACATGACTATTGTCCATTGGTAAGTTTTTCATTTTATATTTCTTTATATTGATCATTTTTTAAATGTATGTATCATTTTAATATTTATTATATCAAATACTATCTCTTGATGGTTTCATGTGATTATAAAGTAAATACCTCCTACAACATATCGTCGAGAGGATGTCCTTTTCCAAACAAGCATCGGTGGAATATGGAGATATGAATAATGAAGAACAAGTTAATCATCATATTGAGAAGATCATCATACTGATAGAATAGTTGAAGATGATTGTACAAATACATTGATCTGTGATACATTCAATGTTAAAATCGATGATCATGATCATGATCATGAAAATGATGACTTTGATGGTGTTCATGATTTACCTCTTCCTGAGAAGGCATATGAACCCCTTTATGAAGGCTCCAACACAAATCTTCTCTTTTCTATATTGTTGATAATGAACTTGAAGGTTATTAATGGTCTTTCAAACACATCAGTCACACAGATGTTAAGATATGTAATATATTCCATCACATATATATGATCATGATAAAGGTTATCTTTGTCCCTCTAATAATTTTATTTTTAATTCATAAGTAAAATTAATACAGATGAAACATGTTTCATTAATATTATTTATATATTATAGTAACTAGTTTTTTACTTTAATTTGTTGTAGCTTGATAGATGAATTTTTGTGACCACCGTCAAATATTTTACCTTGCACATATCTAGATTTATAATATTTGACTACATCATATGATACGGGTTCAAGACCATGTATATTACAAAGGTGGATCGAAGCCACAATATACAATAATGATGAATCTTCAAAGATCTGCAAACTGTGTAAGTGAACACAACATAGTCTTGTGCAACTTAGATCATAGATATGAACCTAAGGTCTTCGTAAAAAATAATAAAAAACTAGTACAATCGAGGCCATGTGAATAGCTGTTGTTGATGTCGAACATGGAGAGGATTCAATAGATTGTCAACCAATAGGGGATAATTGACAATTGAAGCAAAGGAATTCACCAATAATGAAAGTGAATCCTGAGGTATGATCATCAAAACTCTAAGTCTTCATTGTCAGGAAGTGCTAATGAGAAAAAAAACTGTGATAAGGAAGGAAATAGATCCTCCAACAGATCACAAGAGTGACTAGGAACTGGATAAAGGACGGTAGACACAAGTAATAATAGATAGGACAATGATGGAATCAGGATACAGATCAGATGCAGGGCTAAATCCTTGAACAATGAGCATGACACAGAGATGACCCAAGGCATCTTTTAAATTTACAGATAATACAACTAGACTCGTTTGTCATGCATGAGACATGATCATATTCCCGAGGTATAACCGACAAGTAGAGGAGTAAGAAACTCGAAGTGATAGCTGAACTGAAAGTGAACACTGAGACATGAGTATCAGAAAAGACAGAGAGCGCTATGTTCAAGGAAGACATGCTGTCACCGACTGAGAAACAAAAGAAAACTTCTTCCTTATCTTTCCTGTTAAATTTTAATGAGTCCAGGAAAGTCAAATCAAGTCTCTCTTCATTTTTTGACAAGCTTGAAGAGAAGAGGGAATAATGCTTGATAGTGTCATTGATTCGTGGATTTTATGAGCCCAAACTAGTACATGCTCACTTGGTGTTTTCATATTTAGAGAGTCTAAAAACTATGAAGAAGACTCCAGGGGGGGTCCTTTTTCATCCAACTTAGTCTCCTGAGGCCGAAAAAGTGTAAAACATAACACAAAAGAACTCTCTTAACTTCCATAGAATAAAAGGTGAACCTTTTTCGTACTTAGTCAAGGAGGTCCGAAAAAGGTTAAATTACCACCTACCCAATGCTCCTTCAAGAGTAGCATATAGATTGAGTTTTACGAGTGTGAAGGAAAGCAAGATAACTTGGAAAGATCCATTTGAGTATAAGGAATAGGGCTTACAACAATAAACTCAATGTTTTTTTCTTGGCGTTTAACGAGGATGACAAAGACATAAAGTACACTCGAAATCTTTTTCATGTTTAGGTCCAGACCACGAAAAAGAAAAAACTGAGCTCATACCAGGTGTTCCTTTTCCGTAAATTTAGTCCCGCAGGTCCGGAAAAGTGATAAAACTATACCTAAGAATACTCTTCTCAATTCCATAGAAAAGAGAGTGATCCTTTCTTGTATTATTCCACATGGTCCAAGAAAGAGATAACCTACCACCAATGTGGATACCCATTCACATATTCTTAACGAGACTGAATAGACAAGTTTAATCGGCAGTCAAGTCTATTTTGAGGAGTTAGACCTGGGCCTAAAGAAACTCCATAAGGGTGGGGAGTCTTATAAAAACATAGCTTGTAAAAAGAGACCAAAATGAGGCTGAATTTGGCGTGAAAAATAGCTAAGGAGACTCCCTTGAACCTATGACAAATGCAACATGAGTATCAAAAGACAATAAGTGGATTCTAATCAAGGATACTCATTTGAGGAAACTCCTATCCATGGAATAACAATGGCATAAACAAGGTACTAATGGTTAAAATACCATAGTCCATTGTCAAAGTGGTAATTCTAGGGTTAAGATGGATTAGGTGTACATGAAAAAAGGCATGTGAATGACCAAAATATTATCCTATATGAACGAAAAACAACTTCAAACGACCTTAGACCTATCACATTGAAGAAAACGACATGGTATTAGTTTGATTTTTATAAAAAATATGAACTATACGTAAAAACCCACTTTTAAAATAATATTTCTATAAATAGTTCAAAATAGAAATAGAAAATCCACCATTTGATTTTTTACCCAAAATAGACAAGTTTTATCTCTGCCTTTGATTACTCATTGCGAACAAATCGGTGGACAATTCTCAAAACAACAAGTGCCAGGTAAAACTACACTCCATGCTCTTTCATTTGATCCAAGAAAATTTCAATTTTTGGCTAAAATTTGATGTTTTCCACCGTCCTCAAAGCAGCCACATTGTGTATGTGAGTATTGTATATCAGTAGTCGCATACACACGTTCTATACGAGTTTTCTGAACTCAAGTTGCGTACAATACCCGACTTGTCCAAAGGACAGTCACGTACACTGCGCGAAGTAGGAAAAAGATATGTATGGAAAAAAAACAAATTTTTTCTATGAATTTAATGTTTGATAAATGGATTATTATCATATTGAAACATGGTGCTTGAGTGGAGGGAGAGGGAGCATGAAGACATGGAATAAGAAGCTCTATGGGATGCCCCCACGGTAAATGCTTTGCGGAAAAGTGGGTTGCTTAAATTCTTTTGTACCTAACCTATGTGATCCAATGTCCGTCTACTAGAGTTTATGATAAACTATTGGGATCATGATCTTGGTATGTTTGACCTACAAGGTGAGTTTCTAGAGATTACCTCAGAAGATGTCTACTTTATCTCTGGTTTGTCACGATGGGGAGCTCCGGTTAAATTGGAAGGTACCAGTAGAGGCGATGACCTTCTAAGTGTGCAGAACTACATAGATACATATTGTGCACCTGGTACTCAAAAGAGGGGTAGCTACATCCCTATTGTTCATATTCGCAACTTGCCATTATAGGTGTTGGAGAGTACTATAGTGAGGGTTGCGGGGTCATCATCACTTCACCTTGCAACTCGAAACCAAATGAGACTTGCATTGGACTATCTATAGGGAGCCCTATATGACCGATGTTCGGGATTAATCCCAATAATGAGGAAGTAGCTCTTTGACTGTAAAATGGGCCGATGAAAAAACTTCAGTTATTCTAGCATATTGGTGGCCTTTTTCTTTGAGAGGGTGCCAGGTTTGAGTCCTGTAGTACCACTAGCAGTTCGTTCTCCCCGTCATCCTAGACTGAGTAGGTGGGAAAAAATCTTCCTCCACTAGGGAGGTGGTGGATTGGTTCAGAGTGTATACGATGATGACTTCTACTTATGGTGGGAGCGAAAGCTACCAACACTGGAACAGTTTCCATATGCTGGAATAGATTTTTGAGGTGACACCAACCTTGTCCTCCCTCCTGGAGGAGCATGGGGAGCATCAGGTATTTTTGTTTTCAAGTTTTTAAATTTTTATGAATTTTAGTCATAAAGATATATACATATGTATAA
The DNA here is from genome assembly GCA_001517045.1 of Pseudotsuga menziesii. Lineage (NCBI taxonomy): Eukaryota > Viridiplantae > Streptophyta > Pinopsida > Pinales > Pinaceae > Pseudotsuga > Pseudotsuga menziesii. The sequence continues at coordinate 88,847 of LPNX010895874.1, read as the reverse complement.
GAGTTTTTAATCCTTCTAAATGTTAAAATGCAGATGTTGGACCAGCCCGCCCTAGTGGGCATCCACGTATGTATGTGCGTCTTGTGGCAGGATAAGACCATGGTTTGATTAGGGTTCTTGAGGGAAAGCTGGCCAGGCTTACCCAAAAAGTACCTACTTTACGTATTGAGCATATCCCTACCGCTATGCAGGAGCTAGTGGTTGGAATACCACCTATATGGATACGCCTTATGAGGCGGGTAGCTAGAGCATTACTTGTGTACATCGACATTGTTGAGGCTACTGCAGCTGAGGAAGATGAAGAAGCATGAGAGCAAGGTGATCAAGATGATCAGGGGGACTAGGGTGGACATCATGACTAGGGTGGTCAAGCTTAGACCTATGAGCATTTTATGGACTTCGATCCATTTTTTGTATATTTTTTGTATATTATACAGTTATGACTGGATCTTAGGATCAGAAACTTGACCTATCTATATGGATAGATATTCACACACACACACACACACATATATATAATGACAGTTTTATTTACATGTGTTTTGTAATGTATCTATTGTACATTTTTATGCAAAATGTGTTAAGTGCCAATCCAAGATATAATTAGCATATGCATCAGTTAATGAATTTTCATTTCTTGGAATATGATTAAATGTGATAAACTCAAAATTTCTTTCCAATAACCTAACTTGCATAAACTGACGTATTAAAATAGGGTTTCGCACTTGATAAGCTCGATTGAGTTGGGAAACCACCAATTGAGAGTCAATTTCGACTTCCAGCTGAGTGATACCACGTGACAAAGAATCCCATAAAAGCTCAATGACAGCCCTCTATCTGGCCACATTATTGGTAGCAGGACCTAGGCAAACACCTCCAGAGGCAACTAGCTATCATGAGGGTGAGTAGATGACCCATGCGGCTGAAGCCAGGTTACAAGTGTGGCAACTAGCACCATCTATGAAACCTACGAACCACTTGAAATACATCTGTAACAACCAATAGATGGTATAAGAACACAAACCAACGAACTATTGTACATAAAATACATGCAATAAAAATACAGGAAAAAGCGCTAAGCCTAAGCATAGTACTTTTTCAAGTAGCGCCCATTTCTAGGCTTGGGTAGCTTATTCCCCTCGAAATCCGTTAATTCATATGCACATTTCTTCAGCACTTTTGACATGACATAAGGTCCTAACCACATAGGCCTGAATTTCCCTACCCCCAGGGGTTCATTGTCCTAATCCAAGAGCAAGATGAGCTCCCCTTCAGGAAAAATTTGAGGTTTGACCGATTTATTGTATTGTTTTTTTACCCTATTTTTATGAGCTTTGTTTGCAGTCAGCATCTCTATGCTGTTCTTCTAGATGTTCTAAATGTAACAAACATTCTTCCAGCTCAATCATATGAGGTAACACATGAATAGCAATCTTTAAGGACGGGATTTCGCATTCAACCGAGGTGTCTGCTTCCACTCCATGAATGAGTTGGAAAGGAGAGAACCCTGTAGTAGTTTTCACATTGGTCTGATATGCCCAAAGTGCAGTATGAAGCATGATGTACCAATTGGAATGGGATGCATTAATAGTGTGCTTAAGAATAATCTTCAAGGTTTTATTTACAGCCTCAACTTGACCGTTTGCTTGAGGGTAGAAAGAAGATGAATGCTCTTGTCTAAACCCTACCATAGTGGTCAATTCAGTCATCATAATATTTTGGAAGTGAATGCCATGGTCAGTGACAATTTTTTTAGGGATACTGAACCGTACGATAATTTGGTTATAAATGAAAAAGGCGGTTGTTTCCCTGTCATCTTTATAGGTGGGCATTTCCTCTGCCCACTTGGTGAAATAATCTACAGTGACATTTATATGTTTGTGCTCCCTATCCGAGACTTGGTTGCACGTCACGTAGTCTATCCCCCACTTCATGAAGGGGCCCACTAAGATGAGGAGAAATAATGGAGTAGGATGCGACCGCGTCTTTCTGGTGTAAAGCTGACAAGGATGACAATGCTTCACGACTTCCACACAATATTTAAAGGTCGTGGGAAAGAAATAACTGGCACATAAGATCTTCTGGGCCATTGCTAACCCAGATAAATTACCCCCACATGCTCCACTATGGGCATCATTTAGGATAGTCTCTGCTTCTTCATGGGTAATACAACGATGCAAAACAGAATCTAACCCCCTTCGATATAAAGTATCTCCAATAATGAGGTTGTTTTTGGCATGTACGTGTAGTTTGCACCGTTCTTCTCGTGAGAAGGCTGCAGGGTACTTCAAAGTCTGGAGATAGACAAGTATATCTCTGTACCAAGGGTTAGAGGTGGAGATAAAAAATATATGCTCATCTGGGAATGAGTCTTCTTCAATGGCTACATCTTCCTCTACCAGAAATTCTACAATGAGCTCAGTAAAAACTAAGGATTTCTTGGATTTGGCGGATTGGAAATCTAAGTCAAACTCCTAAAGAATGACTATCCATTTATTGAATTTGGCTCCAAATATCCATTAGGACAAAACATATTGCAAGGGATTAACATCCTCCACTACCATCGTTGTCCTCAGTAAGATGTAGTGATGCAACCTCTGAACAGCATACACATCTGCCAAGGCCAACTTCTCGACGTGGGAATACCTAAGTTCAAGGCCAGCTAAAGCATGGCTGATATAGTAGACAACATGCTCTTGGAGCTTATCATCCTCCTGGACTAGTACTACCCCTATGGTCGACTTAGATGGGGCCAGATACAATATAAAATCATGAGAGTAATCTAGAGGGTGCAATAACGGTGTCGACAACAAAGATTTCTTTAATGCCTCGAATGCAAGTTGTGCGATTTCATTCCATACAAATGGGGTGTCTTGCTTCAATAGGCGCATGAAACCTTTAGTAATCTTGGTATAATTTACAATAAAATGTCGAAGGAAGTTGGACTTCCCTTGCAGAATTTGAAGCTGTCTGATAGAATGAGGAGGAGGCAGATTTATGATGGCCTCAACTTTCAAAGGATCCACCTGAATTCCTTTGTTGGAAACAATGAATCTGAGCAGTCTCCCTGACTCGACACAGAAAACACACTTTTGGGGATTCAAGCGAATTTTTTAGTATTTGCATTGTTCGAAAATCAAACACAAGTGATCTAGGTGATCGATCCTCTTACAAGAATGTGTTGGCAGATCATCAAGGTAGGGTTCGATAGTGGCTTTAATGTCGTGAAAGGAAAAATTCATTGCCCGCTGAAAGGTTTCCCCTGCATTTTTCAATCCAAAGGGCATTTTCTTGTAAACGAAGGTACCCCAAGGATAGATGAAAGTTTTTTTATGTTGGTCTTTCGATTTAATTTGGATTTGATTATACCCAGAGAAACCATCCATAAATGAAAATACTTCACTCCCCGCACAAGCATCAATGATTTGATCTATGAATGGCGTGGGGTTGTTATCCTTAGGAAAGGATTTTTTTAGATCCTGAAAGTCAGTACAAATGCATATAGTCCCTTTCTTTTTGTTGACAGAACAGGGTTAGATACCCATTCTGTCAAAGCTATCGGGTAAATGAAAGCGCCTTTCAGCAATTTCTCAACTCCAGCCTTAACAGTTGTCACTTTACATAGATTGACATGTCTCAAATTTTTTCGAATGGGTCTAGCATCAAGGTAAGTTCAGATTTTATGCTCGACAATTAATGGATCTATGCATGGAATCTCCTCATATTACCAGGAAAATATGTCGTGGAATTTCTTAAACAAGGCGGTGTAGATCGCAATCTCTTTCAGAGAGCATTTTGCGCCAATGTGTACATTTTCCACAACATTTTGGTTTGTAGAAATGTTGATAGGAATCATAGTGGAAATGTTTTCCATATTCTCCTCAGCAAATATTCCTTCCCTTGGTAAGGGATTAATAGGTGTATCAACATCACCTTCCAGTATCATATGGAACTCCTGGTTCTTGATCCTGCTTAAGTCTGAAAGACAATTAGATCGATGGTGAATATCTTTGCAGATCTTATCTCGTCCACACATGGCTTCCGAAATGGCTTCATCCGAAGGAAAAACCATATCTAAGCAGTCTCTAGAATGCAAAGAATTCACTGCCCAAGCAGGCAGATAGGCTTCTTCCGGCTGCTCTGAGACTGTGAGAGGGACTGGAATGGGATCAACAGTGGTATGAATGATAGCTTGATAAGATACTTTTGCTACAAATAAGGGCACTTCAAGTTCATGGTGGGAAGGAAGAACCCAAGGATCTATTCTATAAACAATCATTGCTATAGAATTCCCTACACTAGTAGAACCTATATGATTTATTGGAGCTGGAATATCGAATGTGCCCATCAATGATCCATACATTCTATCCCCTAAGGTCTCTAAAGAAGGCTTAACCTGATCAACCAATGGTAAGGTGGACTCGTTAGTTTCCATGCGGCCTTTTCAAGTAAAACTGAGTTGGTCTACAATAACCAACTTCCCTTCGTGTTGAAACACTACTACCTGAAATATGGTCGATGCAATAGCTGACATGGTGTAATTCAAACTTCTCCCCAAGATAAAGTTATAATCCAAAGGTGCATCAGTCACCTTTATCTCAACAGACACTACTTTCCCTGCCAACTTAATTTCAAAAGCTGATAGAATACCATGTGGACGAAATGACCTTTCGTCGAACACAGTAAGTAGGGTGTTCGAGGGAACCAGCTCTAGAGGTCTAAGATATTTCTAGCAAGATAGGGACATGACACATGTAGAAGCACCCTCATCGACAACTTCCCTTCCAATGGTTTTTTCACCATCGATGACATCTATCGATAAGGCTACATGATATGCCAGGCGAATTTTGACATCAGACAAATTAAACTTTGCCATGAGGCTCGATGAGTCCATACTACTTAAGGTTGCTAAGAGTGCATCTCGTTGGGTGGGACAACTCTGTAACACCTCCAAAGCCAACATCGCACAACGAGTCTAGGCTAAATCTTCAAGCATGGAGTAGTTTTCTGCAGCCCTAGCATTGGGATTGTCCAAAGTTTTCTTAAAGACACCTTTCGGTATATTGGGCATATGTTCGATAGGTTTCTCAATCATGAGAGGGTTGGAAGTTTCACCTATCGATTTAACTTTCTCCGAAGCCTTTGTTTCATAGTTCATGTTCCCAATCTGGAGCAAAGTCTGGGATCGAACCATGTTGATATAATTAGGGTCAAGAGCATTTGGGGTGCCCCCTGCTTCATTTGAAGCTGAAGCTGAATTCTTTCCTTGGGGAAAAGGATCCTTCAGGACAGTCGGTTGTTGGCCTTTAAATAGCTTCTGGGCTTGTTCCATAAGGGGGCATTGATGGGTCAGGTGATCTTCATGGCACAACTTACATGGGAATTTCACCTTCTTATTTTCTTTTTTCCCCCCATCATCATTATTTGTGGGTTTTTGCTTGTTTTGGTTTCCCTCACCTTTTTTTCCTTTCTTATTTTTCCCACTGGGCTGTTGATTTCCCTTCTGAGAGAATTGTGCAAAAACATTTGCATTTTGGGGTGAGGGGGCAGCCTTTGCTACCTCCACCGTAGAATGTTTGACAAACAACTCATGGATCTGTTTAGCCAAAGACTCTACAATGGGAGATTTCACAGAACCAACCACACCATCGACATGGGGTCCAAGCTTAGGTTTCTCTACATTGTGTGTTGGCCTCGGTGCATCAGGGATGATCTCATATAAAATCCTAGATTGAGAATATATCAAATCTATCTGTTGGGCCCTGAGGATAGCCTCTTCCTTATTGGTCACTCCTGAAGTAGATACATCCTTAGATATATATGGCAATAGGGATTTAAGGAACCATTCTAGTAAAAACTCAAGAGGAATAGTGGCTTTGATAAGGCTCTTTTTTCTTCTCCACTCTTGGATGTGATCCAAAATATGAGTGGCCTTGTCCTGCCGAAAGGTAGACAAAAAGTCTGTCCCGAAATCATATTGGACAGGAAGTTGGAAGTGACAAAGGAATAAATTATCCAAATCCCAAAAACTGTCAAACGCAGCAGAAGGAAGTTCAATGTACCATTTTGTTTTAGTACTAGTTAGATTTTTTTGGAACAGCCTCAACCGAACTGTATCGTCATTCAGTGAGTTGGAAGAGCACCAAAAATGGAAAGTGGCTACATGAGCTCCTAGATCATCACCAACTTTGCCTTCAAATTTTTGGATATCTTAGGGAAGCTTGGTAGGAACGGGTGGCCAGGAGGAGTTATGTCTCACTGGGTCATTCATTAGTTACGAAAAATCTGGAAAAATTAAGTTTGCCAAGAAAGGGAGATTGGGTCTAACCGAAGCATTAAAAGTACCAGCTTGTGGATTAGAGGGACTTTCCCCCATGTTCCCATATGTAAAGGTAGGGTTTCCCCCCGCTGCTGGTTGCAAAGTAGTTGGGCTTCTTTGGAAAGGATTGCATCCATAAGCCAGTGGATTTTTTATGTCCAGTGTAGTGTATGAGGTTCTAACTACCCTAGTCAAAGCTGGGGTTTGGAACATAGGAGCAGGTATCCCTCCGTTGAAAAGCGAGAAAGGAGAGCTCGTGAAAGGAGCTGAAACTAGAGTTTGAAAACCTTGACCATAAGGATTAGGGTTTTCGAACTGCACCCCTACATATGCAAGTGTTGGATCTACATATGGATTGGATGGGGGAATGTGCCCCCCATTCCAAGGAAAACACTAAAAAAAAGCCGAGGATCCTATAGGACCACTATAAGTAGTGTGTGAGAAGGAAGTAGGAAGTGAAGGTACACTAGGAATCCCAGTGACCATACCACCAAAAGTACCTGCTAAACTTGTGGGAGTCGGTGGTTGTGTTGATGTATTTGTAAATTTGGAATGCATTCATCTATGTATCTTATGTATTGTAACCCAATGTTTATTCCGAGATGTATCTATAATGTAATTGAGTCATGTTGTCATGCCCCAATGTTCCAATCGGGAGAATCAATAATGTAAATAAGTCATGTCAAGTCAAAGTGAGTAACCCTCCGATTGTCTAAGGGTTAAAGTCCCTGCAGTTCCAGGGCACTAGGGTTATTAGACTCTCCTAGTAAAGGTCAGCTCTGGTAGGGATTTAGTCATGTCGAGATTACTATAAATAGAGAACTAGAGTCTCTATTTATCACACAACTCATCCACACTCAAGTGTAGCACATAGTTGAGGAAGGAGAAGACAATGGGGCTAGATAAGAAGAATATTACTGCTGTCAGGAGATCACTTACTGTTTTTGGGATTTTCTATTTTGGTGTTGATTCTATCTCTGAGGAAGTTGCAGGGTTTTCTCCATTTATGGTTTCCCCGAGGAAAAACACTGTGTTCATTGTCTCTTGTGTTTTATTGTTGTGCTTGTTATTCTCTCAGTAAATATCCTAATATAATGCTAGCTTAATGATGAAATTCTAACATGGTATTAGAGCTAACCTGAGAAGAAGACACTGTGCAGCTGTGGGAACTAGGGATTCCTAGTTTGTGGATCTTTCTCCACATATTTTCAGCAAAAGTAAGGGGGAATAACTCTCCTCCCTAGGGCGCATCTCTCTATCGAAGCAGAATCCAATTCTGAGGTTTTTCAGTTTTTGACCCAACACTACTGCCAAAAATTAGGGCTTTTCACAGAAGAAGAATTTTTCAGTGAGCCCAGGCTTGGACTGATCTCCTCCCCAAAATCAAAGTTAGGGATAAATTTCAAGGCATTTGGGTGAACAGATCTCTGAAAAAGCAAAACCCTAATTTTCTACTAAACCAGCACTGCAAGATTTCAGCTCAAGTTTCAGATCCAACATCTTGAACCTGGTAAGATCTAAATATTTTGTATTTCCATTTAAGGTTCTCAGTTTAAAATGTCTCATCATACCAAGCTTGATGAAAATCTTGAGGGAGCTGATAACTTCCAAGCTTGGAAGTATAGGATCTCCCTGGTCCTGGAAGAGAATGAATTAGACTCCTATATCAATGAGGAGGTTCCAGTTCCAAAGGGAGATGAGGCTAAGGCCTTGGATAAGAATAAGTTGGTTATGGAAAAGAGAATCATTGTTGATTCTATCAAGGATCATCTCATACCACAGGTGTCCTCCCTTAAGACACCTAAAGCTATGTTTGATGCCCTAACCAAATTGTTTGAAGGGAAGAACATTAACAGGAAGATGACCTTGAGAAACCAATTGAAGAATGTGAAGATATAGAATGATGAGACTATTCAGTCTTACTTTACAAAGTTTTCTTAGATAAAAGAGTAGCTAGAAGCAATAGATGAAGAAGTGGAAAATGCAGAGATTGTGATGACCACCTTGAATGGTCTCCCTAGATCATGGGACTCTTTCATTCAAGGAATCTGTGCCAGAAAGAAGTTAGTCAAGTTCAGCAGCCTATGGGAAGAATGATCTCAAGAAGAAGCTAGGATAGCAGCTCAAGAAGAGAAGATGGGTAGTGAAGATCAAGCCCTCACAACTCACTCCAAGAAAAACAGGAGGAGAAATTATCACTCCAAAGGTAAGACCTCACACTCTAGAAAATATCTAAATACCATTAGATGTTACACATGTGATGAGAAAGGTCACATATCCAAATTATTCCCTAACAAAAGAAATCTAAGAAAGAATGGAAACAAGAGAAGACATCATGCCCATGCTGCAGAGGATGATGAACCTTCCACAAAAAGACTCAGACAAGAGAGTGATGACTCTTCAAGTGAGGATGAATATGTTCTAGTCTCTATTCTCACGGGAACTGTTTCACATGGAAGCAATGATTGGCTTATAGATAGTGGTGCTTCCAAGCACATGACGGGATTCAAAGAATCATTTGTAAAGATATTTGAACATGAATCACCTCACAAGGTGAAACTTGGGGATGACTACCAGTATCCAATAAAAGGTAGTAGTGAATCCTTATATAAACTAGACTCTGGAAAGTCTTTGAAGATGAAGAATGTATTATTTGTTCCAAGACTAAAGAAGAACCTCCTCTCCATATCTGCATTGGATGCAAAAGGAATGAGGGTTGCTTTTGTAGATGGCCAAGTTCTTATGTGGCCAAAAGGAAAGACTTTTGAGGATGCAATTGTGATCAAAGAACAAGAAGGAGGACTATACAAGTTGAAGGCCCAACCAGACCAAGATTTGGTTCATGATACAGTAGAACCAAATGAACTATGGCATAGAAGGCTTGCACATGTGCATTACAGAGCACTACCACTTGCAAGCAAAGTTGTTGAAGGGCTTCCAAAAATACAAGCAAAACATGAAGGGGTCTGTAAAGGATGTGCGAAAGGAAAGAATACAAAGAAGACATTTCCAAGTAGCAAAAGTAAAGCAAAAGGAATCTTGGAAATCATCCACTCTGATGTATGTGGACCAATGTCATCAAGCTCACTAAGCGGGCATGTGTACTATGTTTCTTTTATTGATGACTTTTCTAGGAAGACTGGATTTACTTCATGAAGAATAAAGATGAAGTGTTTAGCAAGTTCAAGGAATTCAAAGCCTTGATCGAGAACCATACTAAAAAGAATATCAAGACTTTTCGATCAAACAATGGTGCATAATTCACTTCAAATGAGTTCAAGAAACTATGTAAGGACTCGGGGATTAATAGGGAGTTGTCCACTCCTTACAATCCACAACAAAATGGGGTTGCAGAGAGGAAGAATAGAACCATCATGGAAGCTGCAAGAGCTATGCTTCATGATCAAGATCTTCCTATGCACCTTTGGGCAGAAGCAGCCAAAACAATAGTGTATGTACAGAACCATACTCCACACAGAGTACTCGAGAGCAAGACTCCTGAAGAAGTCTTCTCCGACAAGAAACTAGAAGTCATCCATCTCAGAATATTCGGTTGTCCTGTGTACATACACATTCCAAAAGAGAAGAGAACAAAATTAGATCCTTCAGGAAAGAAGAGTATATTTGTAGGATACTCTGAAAGCTCAAAGGCTTATAGAATATAATTCCCTGGATTCAAAAATATTAACATCAGCAAGGATGTAACATTTGACGAAGATTCAGCCTACATCAAATCCAGAAAGAGACCTGCTGAAGAACCTGAAGAAGCAGAAGCTCCCAAAATTCATGATACAATCATGAATGAAGAAACTCAAGAAGAAGATCGAGAATTTGAAGAACCACAAAGACCTGTAGATCCACCACAGGAGAATAATCCTCACAAGAGGAAACCTACTTGGGTACGAGAGATTATCCAAGGTGTGGAAAGATATGGGGTTCCAGAAGAGAATCTTAGAGAAAGAAAGAGGACCAGATCATGTTCCAGTTATGTAGCTTTAATATGCGACTTTATTGATAAAGAACCTTCCGAGTATGAAGAAGCAGCAAAACGGAAAGAATGGAAGGATGTAATGATTGAAGAGTATTAATCAATCATGAAGAATGATGTTTTGGATGTTGTCCCTAGACCAGAAGGGAAGTCAGTAGTAACTTCCAAATGGATCTACAAGATCAAGCATGCTGCAGACGGTAGCATTGAAAAGTATAAGGCAAGATTTGTGGCTCGAGGTTTCTCTCAGAAAGAAGGAATAGACTATGAAGAAACCTTTGCATATGTAGCCAGATACACTTCCATTAGATCGGTACTTGCTCTGGCTGCAGTGATGAAATGGAAGATACACCAAATGTATGTCAAGACTTCCTTCTTAAATGGTGTAGTAGAAGAGGAAGTGTATGTGGAACAGCCACTCGGTTTTTGAGACACGTGACAGGGAGTCTCATGTGTGTAGACTGAAGAAATCCCTGTACGGTTTGAAACAGGCACCCAGGACATGGTACGGCAGAATTGACAGCTTTCTATCTACTTTGGGCTTTACCAAGAGTAAAGCAGATTCCAACCTTTACTACAAGGTGGAAGGTGGCAACCCGGTGATACTTCTACTATATGTAGATGATCTGTTTATGATAGGTATGAATGGGTTGATTGCTAATACGAAGAGAAAGCTTGTTGCTAAGTTCAAGATGAAGGAATTGGGAATGATGCATTATTTCCTAGGTATGGAGGTGTGGTAGACTACAGATGGAATCTTTCTTAGAAAAGGAAAGTATGCAATAGAGATCCTGAAGAGATTTCGGATGATGGACTGCAAGGCATTGACCACACCTATGGCATCAAACCTGAAGCTATTAAGTGATGCTTTATCAGAGACAGTTTATGTCATGATGTATTGTCAAATGATTGGGTCCTTGATGTACCTGATGAACACGAGACCAGATATTTGCTTTGCTGTGAACACCTTGAGGCAATGCTTGATAGATTCGAGACATGTTCACTTGACTGCTACAAAGCATATTCTAAGGTACCTGAAGGGTACGGTTGATTATGGGCTCAAGTATAAGGCTGATCAAAGGATTAACCTGGAGGTTTATGTTGATTCAGATTGGGAAAGCAGTGCCATCAATAGGAATAGCACTTCAGGGTGTTGCTTCAATATGGGATCAGGTGTGATCTCATAGTTTAGCAGGAAGCAATCCTGTGTGGCACTGAGTACAACTAAAGCAGAGTATGTTGCATCCTGTTCAGCTAGTTGTGAGGCAGTATGGCTGAGGAAGCTACTGTATGATTTGTTTGATCTCCAGCTAGATGCTACTTGTATATACTGTGACAAACAGAGCTGTGTAAAGTTGTTAGAGAATCCAGTATTCCATGACAAGTCGAAGCATATTGAGATCAAGTATCACTATATCAGGGATATGGTGCAGAGAGGAGTAGTGAAGCTCCAGTATGTTGCGATGGACGAACAGATAGCTGATGTGTTGACTAATCCATTGGCTAAGGTGAAGTTTCAGTACTTCAGGGAGAAGCTTGGTGTTCTCTAGATCGAGGTTCCTGCCAAGAGGAAGTGATGTGTCCGTGCTGTGCCATTCTGACATGGTGAGAGGATTGGTTCCTTCCATGGTCAGATATAAGTGTCATGCCATTCCGACATGGTGAGAGGATTGGTTCCTTCCATGGTTGGATGTAAGAGCTATGACATGGTGAGAGGATTGGTTCCTTCCATGGTTGGATGTAAGAGCTATGACATGGTGAGAGGATTGGTTCCTTCCATTGTCAGGTATATGTGGATGCCACATCCAGCATGAAAAAAGGGTTGGCTCTGTGAAGACACATCTAGTATGAAAAAGGACTAGCTCTGTGTAGATGACACATCTAGCATGAAAAATGGCTGGATTTGTGGAGGCTCATCTAGTATGAAAAAGGACTAGCTCTAAGTAGCTGCCACATCTGGTATGAAAAAGGACCAGCTCTGTGATGCCTCATCTGGTATGAAAAAGGACCAGCTCTGTGATGCCACATCTGGTATGAAAAAGGACCAGCTCTATGATGTCCTACCTAGTATGAAAAAGGACTAGCTCTAGGAAGGCTCATCTAGTATGAAAAAGGACTAGCTCTGAGTAGCTGCGACATCTGGTATGAAAAAGGACCAGCTCTGTGATGCCTCATCTAGTATGAAAAAGGTCCAGCTCTATGATGCCCTACCTAGTATGAAAAAGGACTAGCTCTGGGAAGGCTCATCTAGTATGAAAAAGGACTAGCTTTGAGTAGCTGCCACATCTGGTATGAAAAAGGACCATCTCTGTGATGCCTCATCTGGTATGAAAAAGGACCAGCTCTATGATGTCCTACCTAGTATGAAAAAGGACTAGCTCTAGGAAGGCTCATCTAGTATGAAAAAGGACTAGCTCTGAGTAGCTGCCTCATCTAGTATGAAAAAGGACTAGCTCTGAGATGATACATCCAGTATGAAAAAGGACTGGCTTTGTAAAGGTTCCTATGACGAGAAGAATCAAGAGATAGCACCTGTGATGATGCCCAGTGATGATCCAAATTGAGTGATGATGATCCAGATCCAGTGATGATGATCCAGCAGTGATGATCCAGATCCAGTGATGATAGCCAGTGATGATCTAGATCCAGTGATGATCTAGATCCAATGATGATCTAGATCGAGTGATGATCTAGATCCAATGATGATGCCTCATGATGATCTAGATCGAGTGATGATCCATATCTAGTGATGATGTCCCATGATGATCTAGATTGAGAAATGATCTAGATCCGATGACTTGAAGATGAAGATGACTTGAAGACAAATATGACTTAAAGACATAGAGGACCTGAGATGCAGATGACAAGATGATCCAGTTAATGCAGAGAAGAAGACCAGTGCTGAAAATTGTGTTGAAAGAATACATTCCTAGTTAAGAGGGAGTGTTGACGTATTTGTAACTTCGGAATGTATTCATCTATGTATCTTATGTATTGTAACCCGATGTTTATTACGGGATGTATCTATAATGTAATTCATTCATGTTGTCATGCCTCGATGTTCCAATCAGGAGAATCAATAATGTAAACAAGTCATGTCAAGTCATAGTGAGTAACCCTCCAATTGTCTAAGGGTTAAAGTCCCCGCAGTTCCGGGGCACTAGGTTTATTAGACTCTCCTAGTAGAGGTCGGCCCTGGTAGGGATTTAGTCATGTTAGGATTAGTATAAATAGAGAACTAGAGTCTCTATTTATCGCACAACTCATCCACACTCAAGTGTAGTGCATAGTTGAGGAAGGAGAAGACACTGGGGCTAGATAAGAAGAAGATTACTGCTGTCAGGAGATCACTTACTGTTTTGGGGATTTTCTATTTTGGTGTTGATTCTATCTCTGAGGAAGTTGCAGGTTTTTCTCCATTTATGGTTTCCCTAAGGATAAACACTGTGTTCATTGTCTCTTGTGTTTGATTTTTGTTCTTGTTATTCTCTCAGTAAAGACCCTAATATAATGCTAGCTTAATGATGAAATTCTAACAGGTTGAACCACCCGGCTAGCTGGAGTTAAAGGTGTATTAGGTATACTTGTTATAGGGGAACCTATTGAGGGAGGTGGCACCCCTTCAGGCGGAGCGGCTAAGGTGGAAGTAGAAGAAATTTCTCCTGCAGTAGACATTAGTCTGCACAGAGGGACACCAATCACGGGTGAATTGAAAGGATGAACATGAACGATCACAGTATCATTTAAGTCAGTTAGAGGTGAATTAAAGTTCCTTGCAAACTCAGCAGCCTGCAAGTCTTCTATCTCAACTATAGTTAAATCAAACTGGTCTGTCCTAAGTTTTGGTTCACCTGAAACTTCACTAACTCCTATCAGTTCGAAAGAACCGTCTGTGTCTAATTTCTTCCTTTGAGGGGGGGGTGGAGCTTCCAATTTGATAAGCAAAGGAAGGTTTTGCAACCTTCATGACCTTCTGACAAATTGGTCCTCCACGATTATAAATTTGACTCTTCACACCCTAAGGTTGGATAAACATAGATAAACCATAGAGCAATCACTACAAAATTTCCTAAAGTCTCAACAATCACAAGGGATGTATGACCCTATAAAACAAAACTTACTAATAAATTTTAAATTATAGCGTTCATTTTAAGGGATGTTCTTAGTCAGAGGGTAAGTGGCATGAATGACTATGATATTATAGACTCGATAAGAAAAGTAAAAAGGTGTATTAAATGAATTCCAAAACAAATTATAACTACTTAAATCAAGCTTCTTTTTCTTTTTGTAGATATGAACTAATGAAATTACAACTAAGTATGAGAATACTAAGACTTATTTTTTGTAATTTTTAAAATTTTATTCGAAAATACTAAAAATAAAACTACAATATGCAATTAAAATGAAAATGTTTCCAATGTTTTTTCCTTCACTTTTCAAACTCTTCAAAAATTACTATGCACCTAAATGCAAAATTTCTTGAGTATGCTTGAATAATCAGACCATAAAGCAAGCAAAATGAAGTATAGCAGACTTGTAAAAACCAAATTCAACCACCTAAGGAGGATACTTGGCAAACACCTATATTGGGAGGAAACAATGAAAAAAAATACATTGAAACCACTAAGGGACAAGCCACAAACTGAAAATACTCGAAAGTAGTACAGAGTACAAGGTATCTAAAATCATGATCACTGATTTAGATATACAACACTGAACCTATCACCCAAATAGGATAATCCACTTCAAATTGCTAAATGAAAGAAGACTCAAAGAACAAAAACTCAAGGACTTACTAAAAAGCACAAAGTATCGTGTGCAGGACTTTCAGACCTACAGTAAGATGCCAGCAATAGAAGACCCCAAAGTAGAGTAAAATCCAAATAAGATAGGGAAAATCAACCCTACCCAAAAAAATTGATGTTAAAATATGTACGCAACTGTCTAATAGAGCAACCCATGTATTGTACATGACTGTCCAATGGAGAAACCCGCTTATACAAGTTGTTGTACATGACTGTGTAGCAAAACAATTCGCGTACACAACAAATTTTTTTCAAAAAGAAAAACTAATATAGGTCTCTACAACACTACTGCAAATCAAAGCCAAGATATAAAACCACACACTAAATAAGAGTAAATACTAGGCAAGTATCTACAGGACTAACCCACGGCAAGCTGGACTTTCTAGTGGAGTCGCCAGTTCTGTTGTTTAGGATTAAGCACCCTTGTAACCTAGGGTCTGGGGTTACCAACTTACTACTAACCTTGTAGACAATCAGCTTTACCAGAGAATGGAAATGGAATAGGAAGAAAGTCTTGACTTACCTGATTACTGACGGTTGATCCAAGCTTGATCTTCTCCCACTTTTCTTCTCTCCAAAGCTTCTAGGGATGCGCCTCTTTCACCTGTAAAGAGCAAATTCTCCAAGTAATATATCATGCATGTATATATAAGAGGTTATATAAACAATATATCAAATATATAATCAAATACATTCATTAACCATAATACATGAAATAGACTCAACACAATGTTGGAAGAATAATTCTCTTTATTAACAATCGGTGAATGAGATAAGAGTACAACCCAGCTTCTGAGACAAGGACTCATCTGCAACCAAAGGAATATGAGTTCTATTTCTCCAAGGATTTTGAAGATATACCACCAGCATAACTTTGCCCTCCAATATTGATTGATTAATACCCTCCCCAAGGCCTCTATTTATACTTTGGGAAATAGAGTGATTTCGAAGGTTGGGGTGGTTGAAACAGTTCGGATAGTTAAGGATTAGGGCCCAACTAATCTCAATTAATTGTGTTTTATCTTTTTTAAGGTCAAACTAAGGTGTACGTGACTATTGATGTATGCAACCCATGTATGACACGCGAGTTGCTCAAAGGAAACCCGCATACACTGATGTATGCGGGTTGCAATGCAGCTAGTCATGTATAGTACGTGAGTTGCACTGGAGATAGTTGCGTACAGTACGCGAGTTGCAATGGAGATAGTCGCGTACGCAACTTAACACTTAGAAAAATTATATAGAAAAATTATATAACCAGTTGGCTTAAGGGTAAATGCATCCCAATTCATGCCCATTTATAGTGCTTTGGCAAACTTCAATCCTAATATGTCCTTTTGTTTACCAACATAAAGAATGTCGGCACTCGGATGAAGAATGTCCTTTTTTTACTCTCCTTCAAAAATTGTTTTGCAGGTTCGACATCAAGACTGGGAGCCTTCTACTGATCGCCGGGACAGATTTTCTAAAGCTATGGATTCACAGAAAACTATCTTGACTCCCTTCAACTATTTTGAATGGAAAGCAGAGATGGAGATATTGTTGAGAGCGAAAGGCCTCTATAGGGTGACTATAGCTACAGAAGCAGAGCCCAATGCTGCTGCAAAGAAGATCAAATGGCACAATCAGAGAGATGAGGCCTATGGCCTCCTATGTCTCAGTATTTCCCGAGACCTCCTTTTCCATCTTGATGGATTAACATCATCGGATCAAGTATGGGAGAATCTTTCTGATCTTTTTGGAAAGATAGATGAGATGAGGGGACATCAGATCGAGAATGAGCTGATTTCTCTAAGTCCCAGTAGCTTTGAATCTCTGCAGCTATATTTCTCCAAGTTCAAAGCACTAGTTTTGTAGCTGAAGCAGTGTGGTATCGAAAAGAAAGATGATCATCTTGTATTGGCCATCCTCTTGAAGCTAGGACTTGACTACTCAGTCTTTGTTTCGACCTTCTATGCCACAAAACTCACAGCTCGAACCTGGAAGATGCCTAGCCTTGCAGATTTCATGGAATCTCTCACACAAGAACAAGACAAGCTGGTGATTATGGGCACCATCAAACCATCCAAATATCAAGCTTTGATTGCTGGAGATTCGAGGGTGGATTCAAAAATAAAAAAGAAAGCTAAAAAGCCACCTAAGCAAAAGAGAGACAAGAAACAGTCTCTGGAGGATCAACAAGGTCCCAAGAAGAATACC
>LPNX010895874.1:4218-71258 GCA_001517045.1 Pseudotsuga menziesii | reverse complement strand
ACTGAAAGTATGGGCAAAGGAAGGATAGATCTTGATCATGGTTAGTTCAACAATGTGCTGTATGTCCCTGGTCTCGCCTCCAACCTCCTGTCAGTGTACTAGATGACCCACACTGGGTCTCCTAAGAAGGTCATATTCTCCCCCGATGAAGTTGAGATCACAGAGATCTCAAGTGGTAGAGTCATTGCAAAAGGAGTTGCAAATCATGCTCAAAAGGTATACATTTTCTCACACTTCCTACCCTACTCAAACCCCTCTGCTCTTCTTATCCATGCTAATGAAGCTAGCAAGCTATGGCATGAAATATTTGGCCATCTAAATTACAAGTATCTGTCTGATCTTAGTGAGAAAGAAATGTTCATAGGGCTTCCCAAGATAAAATTTTCCAAAGGAGTCTGCCAAGGTTGTATCCTAGGAAAACACCCAGAGCACAAACTTGAGAAAGCTAGTCATGAGAGAACCTCTGTACCCCTCGATCTGATTCACAGTGATGTTGCTGGCCCATTCCCTCATATGTCCATGAGTCAGGCCAAATATGCATTGACCTTTATTGATGATTTTTCCATGTATTGTTGGGTTCACTTCCTGAAACACAAGTCTGAAGTTTTTGGCCTATTCAAAGTCTTTAAGGCTTTGGTTGAAAACCAGTCTGGAAGGAAACTCAAGGCCCTCAGATCTGACAATGGTGGTGAGTATTTCAAGTCTGAGTTTATTAACTATTGTGTAGATGCAGGTATTCAGATGCAGCATTCTATCCCCTACACACCACAGCAAAATGGTGTTGCTGAGAGGAAGAACAGATCACTGAAGGAGATGGCAACATGCATGATGGAGGCAAAAACTTTGCCACCAAAGTACTGGGCCGAAGCTATCAACTGTGCAGCTTATATCCAAAATAGGGTGCCTCACAAACAGCTTGATGTTATGACTCCCTTTGAATCTTGGAGTGGGCACAAGCCAGATGTGACCCATTTCAGGATTTTTTGCTCAAAGGCTTGGGCTAGAATCCCAACAGAGAAGAGGAAGGCTTTGCAGCCCCAAAGCCAAGAGTGTCTTTTTGTGGGATACTCTGAAGATTCAAAAGGGTACAAGTTGATAAACTTGAGCACAAACAAAGCCTTCATTGAAAGGTGTGTTCATTTTGAAGAAGAACCCCTTGCAGCAGTGGAAGTTGGTGAAGCCTCTTCACCACCTGAACCTCAAGAAGTAAGTAAAGAGTTTGTTGAACATGTTGATTCTGATTTTTCTGATGGAGATGAGTTTATTTCAGACCCAAACATCCCCACAAGGCCTAAATTGGCAGCCAAGACACTACATGCAGCAGGAGAGCTAGCTGGGGATCCCAATCACCCAAGGAGGACTAGATCTCAATTTGAGAGTGGTCTGTGCATGAAGGCTCCCATGTTTGCTGAAAAATGCTATTTGATGGTGGATTCTGATCCTCAAACATATGAAGAAGCAGCAGGAGATCCAAGATGGCAAACTCACAGGTTCAAATTTGCTGCTGATGGTTCACCACTGAAGTACAAGGCTAGATTGGTAGCCAAAGGTTACTCACAGGTTCATGGCATCAATTACAATGAGACCTTTTCCCCAGTGGCAAAGATGGATTCCATCAGGCTAGCTCTAGCCATTGCAGCCTCAAGGCAATGGGAGGTACATCATATGGATGTAAAGTGTGCCTTCCTGAATGGAGATCTCAATGAGGAGATATATATGCAGCAGCCTCAAGGTTTTGCTACTAACCCTTCTGTTGTGTGCAGGTTGAGAAAGTCATTGTATGGGCTAAAGCAAGCCCCCAGGGCTTGGTATGCCAAGATAGATAGCTTCTTGCTATCTCTGAATTTTGTTCGGTGCAAATCAGATCCAAATGTCTATTTGAAGTTAGTTAATGGTTCATTAATGATCATTGTGTTATATGTTGATGACCTCCTCATTACAGGAAGCTCACAGGCTGAGATTGCTTCCTTAAAAGGAGCTATGAACCAAGCCTTCTCCATGACAGATTTGGGGCTCTTAAGTCAATTTCTGGGGCTTGAGATTGATCAAACCAAAGCTGAAATCAAGGTGCACCAGTCCAAGTGTGCCTTGGATTTTCTAATCAAATTCAGAATGCAATATTGCAAAGCAAACAAAACTCCTTTCCTTTCAGGAGTGAAGCTGGAAGAATATGATTCTCCACTGATGGTAAACAAACACTGTATAGGCAATTGATTGGATGTTTATTGTATCTGACACATACTTGACCTGATCTTTGTTATGCAGTAAGTGTGGCTTCTATATTCATGGATCAGCCTCATGAGATCCATTGGAAAGCAGTCAAAAGGATCCTTAACTTTGTTCAGGGAACAAGGACACATGGGATCCTCTATAAGGCAAAATCTGATCGTGATTTGATTAGATTTACTGACAGTGATTGGGCAGGTGATAGCACAGACAGAAAGTCCACTTCAGGATATGTGTTCATGCTTGCAGAAGGGCCAATCAGCTGTTCAATCAAGAAACAAAGTGCCATTGCACTCTCATCTATAGAAGTTGAGTACAGAGGAGTTGTTAATGCAGCAACTCAGTGTTTATGGTTGCAGGGTTTACTTGGAGAGTGTGGTTTTGAACCTGAGTACTCAACTACCATCTTCTATGATAACCATAGTACCATTCGAATCTACAAATATCCAGTTCCGAAGCAGAGAACCAGACTCATTGAGATTCACATGCACTACATCAGAGAGCTTGTGCATGATGGCACCATTCACCTACTCTTCTGTTCATCTTCAGAATAAGTAGTTGATATCTTCACCAAAGCATTTTGTGAGAAGACCTTTAGCAATCTCAAATCACTGCTGGGGATTTCTGATCATGCTGTGAAAGCATGAGTGGAGACAAGATTCTACAATTTTGTTTTACAGTCCATGTTTAAGGGAGGATTTTCCCAAGTTGGTTTTGCCTCTTTCCTTGGTTGTATGGACTTGCAGTATGTAAAAGGGTGACTAAGCCTTGTTGCTAGGCCCTATATTTTTGATATATTACTCATAAATTTAGGCTTAAGGGGGGGTGTTAGAATAATCAACCCATAGTTTACCCACTTAGACATTAATTCATTTATTTTTGTCTTATTTGCCTAGTTCATGTGTCCCACCTTGTGCAAGTTGCTAATTGCCTATCCATAGAGGTCAAACTTGCCATATTTGAAACATGTAGTGCTTGGGAAATCCTTAGGAATCAAATCTACTTTATTCCTGGCCTCCTAGGCGCCTATCTTCTTTTTCTGCTTTACTGCTTGCTTTTTCAGTGTTTCAACCCACATAGGAAAGCTAGACTAGGTGAGGTGAACTAAATTTTTGTCCTCTTCATCCTCCACTCTTTTCTCCATGAAAAAGCATGTATGAGCTTCCATTCCACCACTCTTTAGCTTTCCCATGCGCCCTTTCCAATTCATGAGCTCCATGACAGATTTGGGATCAGCTTTTTACACCTATGGGGGATTTGCTTAATTATAGTAAGCCTTCTTTATGCTAGATTTGGATGCTTCCTCATGCATTCAATTTCTTCATGTATTCTATTTATTCAGTAGCCTATGTTATTACAGGGTTGGATATTGTACACTCAGTTAATATAATTTTGTGTTACAGCTCCATATTCAGTCTCCATTGTTAGCAATTTTGCATGATCAATTGATAATTGTTGTGGGTAAAATTAATCTACTACTGGCCTGAATTTCTACAAGGAACTTCCTCTTTAAGAATCATAGGTATCGAACTACCAAAAAACACTTTTCAATGGAAAGCAAGAGACAATATTAAAACCACATAGAATGATGCCTCACCTACGGAAGTTGCAATATAATAGAAATAATCAAGTTGTATACAAATTAAATTGTCTATCTATCATAATATATAAAATGTTTTGAATTTTTTGATTGTGTGTTGTTTACTATAATTGTCACTGATTTCTGTAAATTATTTATAAAGTATGATTCATGATGGTCGTCGTGGTCATGAAGGCATTAATGGGATTCCACTAGGAATGAAAAGTTATCTTAAACAATTCAGTAGGTTTCCTTACTAAGAGCACCTACAAATTTCTCATATGTTTGATACAATGCATATCGGAAAAAATGTGGCTAAAACATTATGGCGAATATTGGATCTAAGGAGCGGAAAATAAAATATTGTCAAAATTTGCAATTACATTCAGGAATCCAACCATGCAATGAAAGATCTCATTCAATTACATAGAAATGGAGACAAAAATAATATAAACTCACTTCCATGGTATTTAATGGAGTAGGAATGAAATGTTGTAAAATAATTCATACTGAAAATTAAATTTCCCAGCGGATTTTGTTCGAACATGAACAATATTGTAACCAAGAAAGGTGATTTTGCGGGTGTGAAAATGCATGATTCGCATATTTTCAGCAAGGTAACTATTATATGTGTGTGTGTGTGTGTGTGTGTGTGTGTGTGTGTGTGTGTGTGTGTTTCTATATGTTTTTATTCTAGTGCATATTGTTGGTATTTTTTTGTCTACTTTTTGTAAAAAATAATGAAACAGTTTTTTTATTGTTACAGTATGTTCTACCTCTATCTCTCTCGGACAACTTTGACAACAATGTGAAACAAGTTATATATGATCTTGGAAAATACATGAGGTAAGTAATGATATTTTGCATGCATAAATTGTTTGTTTAATTCATTGTAGAACTTATATTTGATATTCCTTTTTATAATTGTTATGTAATATAGTGTTTTTTTTGTTAAATGTCACGATTTGTTTGCATCAATTGTAGATGGTTTTCATCTAAATAAATACATAAAGAAGATATAAAGTAATGGATGAGAGAAATTCCTCATCTCATGTGTGAAATTCAAAATCATATACCTTCAGCATTTTTCAATGCATGAGAACATTACCTCATACACTAAGTTGAGGAGACTGACTTGTGTGGATCTATACACTCAAGGTCCATGTGCAAGGTTGAGAGGCACTTGAAATTTTTGAAGGGTTTGGTTAGACAACAAGCACGTCCTGATGTTTCTATGGTGTGTAGATATATTGTATACCATAACATGATGTATAGTAGTGAATACCTTCCTAAATTAGCATCAAAGCTCAATTTAGGTTGAATTTGTGATCCAAACTTTAATAAAATTTCGAAGGGGAGTGCATGAAGGGGAAAGGTAGATCAAGGAAGGTGAAAGGAAATTATTATCTAGTGGAGATTAATTATAGTACATTTGACTGTTTATTTTTATGTATATATCATACTTGTTTCATTTTTTATATTCAATATGAATCAATTAAAAGTGTATACCATGTTAAGTGAATATACATTTGTACTTAATTGTAATTTTATTTTCATCAAGCAGTTGGTCATTAGTGGTATGCACTTCATTTATACATTGCAAACAGTCTTTATTGGATGAAGGTATGGATTTAATGATGTGAACAATCTTGTCATGGAATATCATGGGAAGGTGTGGCTTCATTGCTTAAAGAAGCTCATTACAATGGAGATAACAATATTACATAAAGGGAAATCGATTTAGCATATGGTTTAAAAGATAAGAAGCAAAGCATATTAATTAGCCATACTATTTTTTTTCAAATATATTGATGTACATGTTGATTTCTTTCCCTAGAGAGATTAAACATGCATTTAATCATGATCAATTTAGGATGTAATATTTATTTGCATGGCTTGTTGTAGGTACAACACCATAAGGATATGTGGTGAAATGGTCGTAAATTTTGCATCAATAAGTTGGATGAAATGAAGAAAAATTTTGATTTTGGGATAATTGCAGTCTTTGAGGTGACCAATGTTTCCTCTAAAAGTGACAAACATCTAGAACTCTCAGAAAATCTATACTATGGATATATTTGGAATATATTATTTAGTGTGACTTTATCTCCTTCAAATTATTTATGTTCGTTGTCAAATGGTATAGGTTACAATTGAATCAATGTGATCCCATTAAAACTATTATTGAACATGGCAATGGAATTACCATGGTTAATATAAGGCTTTTTTAGCCAAGAACGGAGCCCTATGTTCTTCCAAGCCAATGTGAATAGGTATTTTACTCTGAAGTTCTAGATAGAGGGGGTTGGTGATTTGTCGTGAGACACAATCCAAGGGGAAGGTAAGTAATGTATAATGTAGAGGAAGATGATGAAGAGGATCTTAAAGAAGAAGAAGATGTAGAGAATGATCAACATGAGTTAGAGCATCATGTTCCAGAGGAAGATGATGAATAATTAGCTTAATCAGATGATGTAGGAAACAATTTCCATGAAGAAGTTATCAACAATGACATGATGATCAAAATTGACATCGATGACGAATATGATATGGCTAATACTTATAATGTTGAATCTAGATTGGATGATAGAGAGGATGACTTGGATGAAGAAGATGATGAAGTCCATTAAATTTCATGACTTATTCCTTAATATATATTCTCTACTCTATATATGAGGTATTTTAAGTTTTTTTGTCATTTTCTTGTATGGTGGCATATGTTATTAGATGCATTTCTTCTTAACTATGGCAAAAAACACAATAAATTATTTTTTTGTTCATATATTTTGTTGGGTTACAGGGAATTGAGAGTGACGTTTGGGGGGTCAGATGATTTTTCACCTTCATGTGGTTGGACTTGTTTAGTAGATAATATTAAATTATTCTTGGAACAAATATACTTGGCTCGATAATGTAATTCACTCATTTTCATTGTTAACATCATCCTCATCCTCATCGCCATTCTCATCATTATCATCATCCTCATCATCATCCTCATCCTCATCATCATCATCATTGTCATCATCGTCATTTTCATCATCATCATCATCCGCATCATCATCATAGTCGTCTTCGTCTTCATCATCATCATCATTTTCATGTTCATCATCGCCATCATCATCCTCATACTCATCATCATTCTCATCAAAATTTTCATCATCCTCATCATCATCATTGTCGTCCTCGTACTCATCGTCATTATCGTCATTGCCATCATCCTCAACGTCATTATCCTCATTTTCATTGGCATCCTAATCATCATTCTCATCATGATCATGAGCATCATCATCATCATCATTGTTATCATCGTCATCATCATTGTTATCATCATCATCACTGTTATCATCATCATCATCATTGTTATTATCATCATCATCATTGTTATTATCATCATCATCATCATCATCTTCATCATCATCATCACCATATTCATCATCCTCATTGTCATCATCATCATCATCATTGTTATCATCGTCGTTGTCGTCATCATTGTCATCATCATCATCATCATTATTATCATCATCGTCATCGTCATCATTGTCATCATCATCATCATCAAGATCATCATCCCTATCATTGTCATATTCATCATCATTGCCATCATCCTCACTGTCATCATCATCATCAGCACCATCATCATCGACATTGTCGTCGTCCTCACTATAATCATCATAATCCTCATTGTCATCATCATCATCATCGTCATTGTTGTCATCGTCCTCTTCATCATCATCATCATATTCATCATCAACATCATCACCCCCATCATTGTCGCCATCATCATCCTCGTCATCATCCTCATCATCATATTCATCTTCATCATCATTTTCATCATCATCATCATCTTTTTCATCATCGTCATCATCATCACTGTTATCATCGTCGTCGTCATCGTCGTCGTCATCATCATCATCTTCATCATCAAGATCATCATCCCCATCATTGTCATCTCCATCATCGTCATCATCATCCTCATTTCCATCATTATCATCATCATCATCATCTTCATCATCTTCATCATCTTCATCATCATCCTCATCATCATCATCATTTTTATCATCATCACCGCTATCATCATCATCTTCATTATCCCCATCATTTTCATCTTCATCATCATCATCATCATCCTCATCATTATCAACATCATCATCTTCATCTTCTTCATCAGCATTGTCATCATCCTCATTGTTATCATCATCATCATCATTGTTATCATCATCATCATCATCCCCATCGTTGTTGTCATCATCATCATCATCATCATCCTCACTGTTATCATCACCATCATCCTCACTATTATCATCATCAACATATTCATCTCTCCATCATCATCGTCATCATCCTCATTGTCATCATCATCATCATCAGCAGTAGCATCATCGTCATTGTCATCGTCATCATCAACTTCATCATCAAGATCATCATCCTCATCCTCATAAAGATCATCATCCCCGTCATCATCATCTTCATCATCACCATCATCATCATCATCCCCATTGATGTAGTCTTCATCATCACCATCACTTTTACCATCATCGTCATCATCTTCATCATCGTTGTCATCATTGTTAACCCAAAAAATCCCTCAATGAGCTCTACATGACCTATTCCACCCAAAGACATCTATGTACGACCCTCATTTGACCCCCACACCCTTGCAAAAGCTCAAAAATATGAAAAGGGGCTTAAAAACCCCTAAAAAGAGCCAAAATAGCTCTCATAGGGGATAAAACCTCCAAAAAGGGACTAAAACCCCTCAAAGGAGCTTAAAACCCCCAAGGAGCTAAGAATTGCGAGAAAGGGGCTTAAAGCCCAAAAAAGGGGCTAAATCCTTAATCAGGGGTTTAAAACCCTAAATCTCTAGAAAAAATCTATAAATAGAAGGGTGGGGATCACTCTCAAAACACTCCTTCTCTCCCTATCATTATGCTGCCCATCTGAGTGCCTTGAGAACCTCTTCCTCTCAAGCCATTCACCCTCCCTCTCCTCCATTGCTCCACAAGCCAACATTCCATCCCATTGAGAGAGGTGCTTCCAAAGCTAGGGCATGGTGGCCCATTTCCACCAAGACTGAAGGAATATTTTTGTTTTGTTTCATGTTTATGCTAGTTTTCAGACCTTTTTTTGTTTACAGGTTTATTTCCTTATAGTTTGTTGCAGGTTCTCCTCTGGTTTCTTGCAACCATTTCTTCTTTCTCTAACATTTTCCTACAGGGTTTCATGGCTCAAACCTAGCAGTTCTTTGCAGGTCTCTTCCAACCAATAGGAACCCTACCCTTTCGTCGTATAAATGAAAGGTAGTTGTTCCTTCCTGTATCTAGGATGAAATCCCTACTACAGAATTGGCGACCATACCATGTCAATCCCAAAGGATCCCTGGGTTGCTTTCAAGTTTTTTAGTTTTTATTTCTGTTTTCTTGCCCTAGTTTCAATTTCTATTAAATCTAGTCTAGATCTTTGTTTTTCTGCATTTAAGTTCACATCCAAGCCTCCTTAAGGCCAAACCGAGCCTGTTCGGCCACAATACAAGTTACTGTCGGCCATTCCCATCTTAGGTTAAAAAAAAATTCTTGTTTTCGGGCCAAGTTGCACTTATAGGGCTTAAATAGGAGACCAGGTCGCTCAATTTTTCCCAAAAGGCACGACTTCCCTCTCAGAGATCATATCGCTCCTATTTTATGTTTCTGAGCGACTCCCTCGCCACATTGGCCCCAAAATAGGTGACCTGTCTCTTAGATTTGGTTTTTAAGCGATCTAGACTGTCAGTGCGGCTCAGCCGCCTCTGTCCAATAGTCTGTTTTTATTTCCATACAATCTGTGTAAATCAATGATAAATTTAAGTGTTTAATGGTATAATGAATCTATTTTAAGGCTTGACTAAAATTACTATAGGTTAAATTTCAGTTTTTAATTGGAACTTAACACCTTGCCTAGCCCTTCCTCCTCTACCCAGTCATCGCCCTTCGGGGTATTCTGGAATAAGACGAAGGGTGAATCTCATATAGTAATAGGCACTTCACTTGTGATTTTTCAAGACCACTAAAAATGGGTGACTTGGAAGGTAGAGGGGGTGGTAGGCCCAAGGGGCCTCACAGAGTTCACGTCCTCCCTGTTGACTGACCTTGCACTCGGAGAGTGGCCTGAGGATCTATGGATGCCCTTAGTCCCATTGTGTTGAGAGCCCAACACTCTTTCCTGGTCGAAGAAGAATACAGGTGTAAGGCAGTCACCTTGTAAGTCTACCATAGTCCAGATTCATTTATGGCATGGTTTAAATTTTATGTTCACAATTTATTGCTTTCATAACAAGATTACCCATGTTGTAAGTTCTGTAACAAACCACAAAAATTCTATGAAATATTCATAAACCATGCAAGCAGCAACCAAGTGAGTAATAGAAATCCAATGGACATGCACACAACCATACCAAATAAGATAACCAAACTCAGTTCATGATGCTGAGCCAACTATTAAACTTTATTAATTTACACTAATTCAAACACTTGCAGTATTTGAGGACATAATTCCTTGACTGCCTTAACCGTGGGAAGTACTTGGGCTCAACCCAGAAACTCATTTTCAGGAGTACCACGAGAAACCCAAAGTAGCTGGCCGCTGAGAGGAATTGCCAAGCGAAACGGGAAACGACCCCTACCGATTAAATAGCACTCATGTGAGGAAAAATCCAACCGATTTCTCCTAACAGTCTTGGTGGTTGAGTGAGCACTTGAAATCCGATAGGAAGCCACTGAAATAGGGGTCCAGAACGTCACTACCAGATCTCACCACCTGATCTACCAACCAGGAAAAATTGATTCCCCACGCTCTTCTTCACGCCTAAGAGGCGATCCACCACAGTTTGGGTCCTTGAACCAACATCGTTGAGACCACTCTCGACAACCCTCTACACCATCAGAAGGCCACACAGCCTCTGACTCAAACTTAGAATCATATAAATCTAAGCTAGATTTACACACTGCACCATCTAGCCCCATGGCTGGTGCAAACCTAGATCCACTTTCAGGCTTGGTGATTGGCAGTGGACCCATGTCCATACCCCACACCAACACAAACACCCCTGCTGTTGGTCCTAGCAATGTCATGCAGACTACCATAAGTCAGCTTCCTCCACCCATACTTACTAGTCAAACTGTCCACTCACACTATTTCGCCTACTATACCTAGGGGTAGTGGCTCGTCCACAACTATGCCACCAATACCCCCAGTCATGCAGGTACATCATGTTCCTGCAAACCCCACTACCATTTTTGGTCCATCACACATCAACCTTGGGTCAAACCTCCCCTTCATGGCACACCTCAACCTGCCTGACTTGGCTAGGTTCACCAATGACCCCATCTGTCATCAAACCTTTGTGCCTCCCATGCAAAATAAAATCCCCTCAGACATCCCTAAGTTTGAAGGGAAGGCATGGGAGTGCCCCCAAAACCATATCATGATGTTTCACCTATGGTGCTCATCAAACAGTATCGTAGATGATTTGATCAGAAGCAGACTGTTCCAACGCACCCTCACAGGTGGTGCAACCAAGTGGTACATCGACCTACCACAAGCCAAGTACCCAGACTTCAACTCTTTGGCCTTTATGTTCCTGCAATATTTTCAACTCCTCGTTAGATATGATGAAGGAGTGGAAATATTGATATCTTTCCACCAGAACACTACAACCAACATAACTAACCACATCCACAAGTGGAGGTGATGTCGCAACTTGTACAAGATCAAGTTTGATGACAGGATCTTCCTGGACTAGTTCTTGAAAACCTTGCCACCACCTATAGCCAAGGATGTCTTCTCCGAACGTCCCCAAACAGAGGAAGAGGCCATCTTGAAGGCCTAACAGTTTGACCTCATTTACGTACACTCTGGATACCTCTACACCATCATTCCAGACACTCCCTATGCAGGCACGTCCTACCGTGATGCGCTCGGGGCATCCCATGCCACAGATGGCATCATAGGTTCCATCTCCCACCAATTACAACACGATCCAACACCACCTACGGTGCAACCTCAACTAAGAAACACCCCTAATGTTGCCTACACAAACCAAGCTCCTGACTATGCAAGAATGATGTCTCAATCCAGAGCTACAACCTCTTATGCACAACCTGCGCCACAACAGCAGGCCCAGGAATTAGCTTGGTCGGCACAACAATATGTGGGACAAATACCCACATTTGTGGCACCTCCACCCCCCAAGTCTACTACGCACCACCTCTACAAGCAGCTCAAGCCCCTGCTCCCACTCTGTCAGTACCTTTAGGACAAGTGTTTGCACAACAAAACTATCCCAACTAGCCATCCTCCAATAACCAACAAGGGAAAGCTAGAAATAACTGATCCTAGAACCAAAGCAATAATCAACCGCAGGGAGGCAGTCAACAACCAAATCCTCCCAACAATGCCGAGGCAAACCGACCAGCCCAAAATCCTCAGCAACAAAATGCACAAAGAAGCAACGCTCCATTGCGCACAAACCAACCGTGCACACTATGTGAGGTCTATGGGCACTATACACATGAGTGTCCATTCATGGGTCATGCTAAGCAAGCCATTAAGAATGAGGTTCAGCATGCCACCAATATGGAAGCCCCACCTCAACCCAACCTGGCACCACCAGGACCTCCTCCTATGGTGCTCGAAAACCCATTAACAGTAAAAGGATTAGTGGAAACTGCATTGGCTTCCCAACCCAATCCCACCACCACGACTACACCTCCGATAGTAGAATCAAGTGTTCGTCATCTGCTAGCCTTGACAACTAAAGAGGTTAATTTATAGACCAGATGAAATCAGTACGAAACTAACGCCAAACCCGTTGATCCATTAGAGGCATCCACATCCAAAACAACTAGTACACCTGTTCACTTACCCCCTTTTCCCCCACACCCCCCCATACGACTGGTTGCCAACAATGTCACGGCTAGAGCTGATGTGAGCTACAACATCGTGGATGAATTATCCCAAACACCCATGGCCATGTCTGCTCTTGAGGTACTTAAAACTTTCCCAACACAGCGGAAAGCCTTACTAGCCGCCCTCGGTGTTGTAGACCCCTCTGACTCCAAGTTGATCACATTCAACACAGAGAACAGAGAACCGCGGATGCCATCAACCATTGCTTTCTAGATCTCGGTATCCATTCAGAATTTGGTCAGGCACCAGTGCATCGTGGACGAGGGGGCATCCACATACCCCAATTTTGTAAAATAAGGTTATTTGTTTTAATTTGATTCGTAAGACATTATGTTAAATTTAATGCTAAGTAGAAACTAATGACTCAGCAGAGTCAAAATATGTGGAATGTAATTTTGAATATTTTATTTTAATAAATAAAAAAATGGAGACAACAACTTGGGAGAGCTGTTAATAAGATTGTTACTGGTCAAATTGGTGGAAGGAACTAGGTGAAGAGCAAAATACAAGTGGCAGCGTCCTCAAACACTTCCTATCTTGCAGGTGGCAACTTCCCTACATTTGGGGTCATGATCCCCCAAGAAAGTGGGATCAGAGCAGGTGGCTCAATTAATGACAACTAACCCAAAAAGACCTAGGCAATCTTTTAAAAGTGCCCAATGTAGAGAGCGGAGGCTGCTCAAATATTTCCAGGAGAAGAATCATTTAGGTGGAATGCACTTCAAGGAATTCATTGAGAAAAAGGGAAATTGTAAGGAAGGTGTTTTGAAGGATAAACTGTAGTAACTTGATCTGATACAGCTTCTTAGCTGAGATAATTTGACTGACAAGTTCAGGACTGGTATTGAGTCTCAGGACTAGTACTTGATTATTTGCTGCACCTAGTTCTAGCCAAGGATACCAGAGCAAGCTCGGGGGTCCTGAGGAGTCGATGTTTGAGCGCTCTCCAGGAGTTGGTAGGGAGGAACGACCTCCCATTGCTATTGTTGACCAAGCTTTAAGAACAGGTTCTGCTATTTACTAATTTCCGTGTTAATACTCATGTGTGATTAAATGATGCATTTTCAGGTTAGAAAAGGAAAGGAAGCTATATCATTTTACTAACAATAGTATGTTTTGTGTAGACGAAACAGTTCTCTATACAGTATTCCTTTTTGTAATCCTTACGTTTATTTTAAAACAAAAGGAAAAGAAGAAAATAGTTAATATGTGTAGTGTTAGGTTAAATAAAATGCTTTCAGCTCTACAGTTTATTTCTCTTCCTATTGTAGAATAAATAACTACTGTGATATTAGCGACTAAACTTCAAGTAAGATAGAAAAACATTGATTTAATTCTAAAGACAAACTAGTTGGTTTCAGATTTATTTATGACTGATAATGTAAGTAATTCATTCATCTTTTCTAAATGAACTTAAGCAAGATCTACAGCTACTATCCTGTCTTAAAGGAATTTAAACAAAATTACTAATTATTTAAAGAAAGGAATACAGTTATTTTGTTATTACCTTTATTTATAAATTATAGTGTTATAATATAAATAGATAATATAGATATAAGAGGAATTTCTTTATAAATTATTTAATATAGAAAGCATAAGAATATAACAACAAAATACTTCCTCATTATAATTTATAAATAAACTAAGTACAAAGATAATGTACATAATTATAGGTACAGTAATTGTATGTAAATAAAATAACATTCTTACTCCTTTATAACAAATATTAAGTAAATATAAATTACTTACTTTTAAGATGTAACTATCAGTTACATAAGTGCAACACTAAGAACATGAAATTTCTTATATTCTGAAGGTTAACAATTATATAACAATATTTAAAACTTTATTCGAATAAAGTAAATTAAAGAAAGATAATATAAAAACAATGTACAGTTATCCTAAATAGGTGACATTTAAATAATATTACAGGGTCAATTCTAAATAGAGTATAGACATGCTTGATTCACTGAGCTCAACCACCCATTACACAACATAAGTAATAACCAAATAAATTATAGTAGTACATTGTAATTAAAAGATAATTTAAAGAAACAGTAAATACTTTTTCATATGACAGAGTTAGGGTAAAAACCCTATTATATCAAAATTACAACAGAGGTATAAAACCAAGAGTTTAAGCCCCTTTCTAAATGCCTCTTGGATTCTAAAAGTCAAGAGAGTATGGCTTCTTTAGCCTTTCTTTCATTTATACATATATACACAAGTAACTATAACAAAAATCAAAATTTACAGTCACGGCCTAAGCCGGAAGCCCCGCGTAAAGCAAGGGTTTTTCTTTAATAGAAACAGCGAAACAAGTAAACCCAAGTAAACCAAAACCATGAGGGTTTTGCTGGCCACGACGACCAACCATCAAATGTCCCATAAGGGACTGAACAAGGACAAACTACCATGGCGTATCCAAGGCTTACCCGTGAGCAAGCGCTTGTCCCAGCCTTGCACCAACCATGCAGAAGGACAGGTCGACACCTGTGTAACATCAGACATTAAAATGGTTAATGTCTTGTTGTATATAAGCTAGAATGTATTAAAACAAGAAGCAAAGTTATCTGTATTAGCTCCTTACCTAAAATTTCATTGAAACTTGACCACCCACAAGCAGTAGAGTAGCTACCAACGCGAGGAGGATTAAACCCTTCATCTGCTGCAAGAAAGAAGGAGATTACTAACACAGTATCAACCAACAGCGATAGAGAGTTGGAGCCACCGGCTAAGAAAGTATAAATGCTTGTGTTGTACTGGTTCTCGAACCAAAAACACAGTATGCTGTGAAACCCTATGACCCAGCAAATCTCAAGCAATGAAGACATGACTCCCACTACCGATCCAAAGAGGAAAGGGACTTTACAGACTGATAGACTCTGAACTGAGCAAGAGGTGGAAGTTAAAAACCCTAGGAAATCAACCAACCCAGTCTAAGCAGTAGAGGTATCCCATTACGGCTCTTCTCCCTCAGTTTCCAAAGCAGTTTTACGAAGGGTGAAAGACAAGAAGCAAGTTAGGAGACTGTCACTCAAACTAGTTGTAGAAATTGGCATGGAGGTTGAAATGCAGTAGCAGAGCAGCCAGAGGCCGAGAACGATGGATGGAATGACAAGTTAGGGTTGCAATTTCCTTATAACTACTTAAAACTTGGCTGTGATGAGTCCACGTACTCATTTGAAATTATTTGCATGCAGTGGGTAAATCCCTATAGTCTCGACGTGTAATCGTCAAGTTTTTACTCCAATCATTTTTTGTTGTTTTGAAGCTCCACCATAATCTTTACTCCCAATGTCAACCTAGCATGCATGTCGCGTGGTAAATAAAGAATCATTACGATAAAAACTATGCCATAAAACTCATCAAAGGCGTGGGGAATAATACAACCCATCTTTATACAAGTTGGTATACATTCAAACAAACAATTAAAACATAGATCAAGGTTAAAATCATATATTCATTATGGCACGGTCCATTTCATGACCCTTTTATTTATTCTTTGCAAAGTAGTATTTCAACAAACTATTATAATTATGGCAAGGGTTATGCCACTTTTTATTTAAAAAAAGAAGTTCTTAAAACCTACATTAAGGTACCCTTTTGCTAGCTATTTTCTTAGTTTACCTTTGAGTATTGATTTATTAATTATTAGGATTTACAATTGAGATGTTAAAGCCTCATAGGGCTTATCATTGGAAATTTGATCACTTAATAACATTAACTGGACGATATCTTCCAAGTAAGTTATGTGTAGAGGAACTTAATTCATCAACACTAACTTAGTCTAGAATAATAACAGTATGCATTGAGGATATAATTCCTTCAAAAACCTCAAATCTTTAGAAGAAAGAATAAAAGTATAAAAGAACTCATTATCATTGGTGCATTACTTTCATAGCACAAAGAGTAACCAATTCGATCATGACGTAAATGGTTTATGTTCATAATTTAAAATAAACCCTTAACGTAAAAACTCTGCCATCTTTAGTCTACATGTAAAGGAAGATTTAAGGCGTTTATACATGACAACTATGGTAAACATCGAAGAGATTATTACGCAATAAAAACTATAAATTACAACTAATAGAGAGAAAGCAACTGTCACCAATACTGATAGGACTGAATCTCGTTTGCATGACGTCTTTAAAAGAATAACGATTTAATGGTTTTACCTCATAAAAGCTTTTGAAATTGAATGGCATTTATATTCTTTTACTAAGATATTATTATTTTGCGACGAACATATATCTGAATGCTTTAGGATTATTGACAAGCAGCACCGAATCTTTCTTACCTGTAAATCTGTAAGAGCAGGTAAACTTTCTGCGTTAGCTCAAAGCTAAGTAAGCCCCAGAATACCAAGACAGTTCCACCTTGTGGTTGCAAAGAAAAACAAGTCATTAAACTAAAAAAGCATTATTCTATAAGATAAACATAATCAAGTAGATAATCTAGATTATTAAATCATTAACATATAACTAATTAAAAACAATTAGCTGACTGGATAATTGAACATGATCTGTATTTTCAAAATTTTAATTTTTTCAAAAATTTTGGGATTTTGACATGTGGTATCAGAGCCAGGTTCAAACACTAGGCCTTGATGCAGCTCAACTAGCTTTCATAGAATAGTAAATTAAAAAAATATGCTAATATATATTTTTTTTTATGTTAAGAATAGAAAATTTTCCTTTTTCTGAAGTTTAACTGGAAGGTATGGAAAAGCTGGGAGAGTATGCACAGGAGGAGTCTCCAGATACAGAAACAAGAAATTTTCCCAGAGAACCTATATTAGAAGGTGTGACTGCCAACTCCTCAGAGCTGTTACAGACTGTAAAATATTTAAAAACTAAAATGGAATCAGTAAAGAGGGAGAATGAAAGGATCCTAAAGGCTCGGGAAGAATTGAACCAAATTTTAATAGAAAAGTTCCAAACTGAAGGAAGGAGTAGAAGATCAGAATCTGAAGATGTCAGTCATCAAAGAAAATCCAAAAGGATGAAGCTTGCAAAAACTAAAAGTAGCTCATCATCTGAAGGGTTTGGTGAACGACAAAGTTACCATACTACTAGTGATAGTAGTGAAGATGATTTGTATGACAAGAAGAAGAAATACAAACCATATGAGGAAATTTTAGGGGAGTTCAAAAAGATAAAGCCCCCAACTTTTAATGGAGAGACTAAGAAGTGGGAGGAAGTAGAGTCTTGGTTGTCCGGGATGAAGAAGTACTTTCATATATATAATTACTCTAATCAGTTAAAGGCAAGGATGGCTATATATAACCTCTCAGGAAAGGTTGACATATGGTGGCAAGACCTGAAGAGAGTCAAGGGTATAAGAGAAAAAGAAGCTAATTGGAGTACTTTTAAAAGGTATTTCAAAAAGAAATTTCTGTCTGAGTAGTATTACGAGGAAATAGCTAAAGAGTTTTATGAATTGAATTTAGGTTCAATGACAATGAAGGATCTGAACAACAAATTCTTAAGTTTACTTAGGTATGTACCCTACCTAGTAGATGAGAAACCAAAAGTACAGCGATTTCTTAGCTGTCTACCATATCATATTAAAGACAGAATTGAATATGATAACCCGAAGACTTTGGAGGAAGCTATGAGGAAGGCTAACTTTTGTTTCGAGCAGAACCGAAAGAAAGAAGGCCTGGCCAATTGGAAGGCTAATAAAAATAACAATCAACCTGAATTTAAGGAGAAGGAATTTGTACCTCACAGAAATTTCAAGAATAATAAGACCAAAAATTTTTCTAACAATAAGAGTTTCCAGGGAAATACGAATGGTACTTCCAACAATTCGAATAATTTTAAGGGCAAGGAGACTGCAAATAACCATGGAAATTTTACCAAGAGTTTTGAATGTAAAGAGCATGTTAAGTGCTGGGAATGTAATGGCTTGCACTATGCCTCGGTATGTCCAAACCGAAAAAAGACTGTCAGCAATATTCATACTGTACAGGAGGAGATGAACATTGAGGAACTGGCAAGGAGCATGCCCAGAATTAACGCAGCTTTGGAGAACTGCCAAGCTGAATATCAGACTTCCATGGTGGAAGTAGAAGGTATGATTAATCAAATACCTGTAACCATTTTAATTGATCCAAGAGCTAGTCTCAGTTATATTGCACCTCAGATAGTGGGAAAATGTAAGTTGTCTGTCGATAAGTTTAAGAATTCTTGGTTAGTTCAATTAGCCACTGGGGCTAAAAGAAAAGTAACTTGTTTTGTGAAATAATGTGCTTTACTTATGGATGAATTTAAAACTGCAGTTAAGCTTAATGTTTTGGCACTTGGCTCATATGATTTGCTGATTGGTATGGACTGGTTAGAATAGCATAAAGTAATTTTAAACTGTTACGATAAAACTTTTACATGCTTAAATAGTGATGAACAACCAGTAAAGGTTAAGGGTATTCCTAGAAAAACTATAGTAAGGCAGATTTCTGCTTTACAACTTAAAAGAGCTGTTAGAAAAGGATGTAAATCCTATGTAGTAACTATTACAGATGAGGAAGGTGAAATTAAAGCAGATAAGTTAAGAATAGAAAATATTCATGTTTTAAAAGAATATACTGACGTATTCCTAGAAGAAATTCTAGGATTACCTCCAAAAAGGGAATTGGATTTTACCATTGAACTGGTACCAGGTGCAGTACCTAGTTCAAAGGCTCCTTATCGAATGAACATATTGTAACTTAATGAGTTAAAATCACAATTAAAAGAGTTAATTGATAAAAAGTACATTCGACCTAGTGTGTCTCCCTGGGGGGCACTGGTCATCTTTGTTAAAAAGAAAGATGGAACTATGCGATTATGCATAGACTACTGTCAGTTAAACAATATGACTATTAAAAATAGATATCTGTTGCCCCACATAGATGATCTATTTGATCAACTACGTGGAGCCATGGTGTTTTCGAAGATAGATTTGAGGTAAGGATATCATCAAGCAAGAATTAAAGATGAAGATATCTTCAAGACAGCTTTTAGAACAAGATATGGAGACTACGAATTTGTCGTAATGCCATTCAGGCTTACTAATGCCACAGCTGTCTTTATGTGCTTAATGAACAATATAATGCATAAGTATTTAGATAAGTTTGTGGTCGTATTTATCGACGACATCTTAATCTACTAAAAAATAGAAGAAGAACATAAAGAACACCTAAAAATTGTTTTGCAAGAGTTTCGAGAACATCAACTCTTCGCGAAGTTTAGTAAGTGTGACTTCTTTAAGGATAAAATTTAGTATCTAGGTCACGTAGTGACCAAGGAAGGGATTTCTGTAGATCCTGAAAAGAGACGGGCAATTGAAGATTGGTCGGTTCCTAAAGATGTAACGGATGTTAGGTCGTTCATGGGAATTACCAGTTGTTACTGGAGGTTCATTGAATGCTTTTCAAGGATAGAAAATCCAATAACTTCCTTACAAAAGAAAGGAAATAAATTTGACTGGAACCTGAAATGTGAAGAAAGCTTTAAGAAGTTAAAAACTCTATTGACTAGTGCACCTATTCTAAGAATAGTAGAACCTAATAAAGACTTTGTAGTATGCACTGATGCCTATAATGATGGCTTAGGCGGTGTTCTGACTCAAGAAGGGCATGTCATTGCCTATGAGTCTATAAAGTTAAAAATTCACGAAACGAATTATGCAACTTATGATCTAGAACTAGTAGTTGTAATACACGCCTCAAAAATGTGGCGACATTACCTAATCGGCAGAAAATTTATTTTAATGACTGATAATAAAGGACTGAAATATCTTTTAGATCAGCCTAATTTAAACGCTAGACAAGCTAGGTGGTTAGCTTTATTAAGCGAATATGATTTTGAAATCCAGCATATAAAGGGTAAGAAAAATAAGGTGGATGATACATTAAGTAGAAACGCTAAGCTGAACTTTACAGCAGCAATCAGCACTTATGTTTCAGATTTAAATGAACGGCTTAAAGAAGGGGTAAAACAAGATGAAATTTATCAGAAATTGCAAATTAAAGTTAAGGAAGAACCTACAGAAAGCTTAATAAAAGGTTATAGTTTGAATGAAAATGATTTTTTACTATATAAAGATAAACTGTATGTACCAAATGTACCTAAGGTTAAGCTGTTAATTCTAGATGAGGTCCATAAAACACCATATTCAGGTCACCCAGGTTATCAAAAGACTATAACCATGCTAAGAAAATAATATTTTTGGCCAAATATGAAAACTGAAGTAGCTGAATACATTGCAAGGTGTTTAGAATGTCAACAGGTGAAAACCAAACACCAACACCCAGTTGTTTTGCTACAACCTTTACCTATTCCTAGCTGGAAATGGGAAGTGATTAGCTTATATTTTATCACTGGACTGCCTAGAAATCAGAATCAGAATGACTCTATTATGGTAATGGTTGATAAGTTAAGCAAGGCAGCTCATTTCATACCTGTTAAAACTACTTACAAGGTTGCCAATATAGCTGATATCTTTCTAAAGCAGATTTTTCAATTACATGCAGTACCGAAAGTTATAATCTCAGACGGAGATCCTAAGTTTACAGGAAACTTTTGGAAGTCCTTGTTTAAAGGATTAAATACAACATTGAATTTCAGTACTTCCTTCCATCCTCAAACAGATGGACAAACTAAAAGAGTAAACCAGGTACTGGAAGATTTATTGAGGATGTATGTGAAAGATCAGCCAGGTAAGTGGGAGGACTATTTACATCTAGTAGAGTTTTCATATAATAATAACTATCAGTCATCAGCTAAATTTAGTCCATTTTAAATTTTATATGGACGCAAATGCAACACCCCTATCTCTTGGAATAATCCAGTAGATAGATTGGCGTTGGGTCCAAAATTTTTGAAAGAAATGGAGGAAATTGTGAAGCAAGTGCAGGGAAATTACACTTCGGAACTGCACCATTGGACAGGTGAAGGTGCCATGGAAGCACCTTAGTCCTGAAGAAGCCACCTAGGAACTGGAAATTAAGATGCGGGAAGCGTACCCAAATCTGTTCCAGGGGACTTCGGAGGATGAAGAATAAGTAACATCGAGGACGATGTTATATTTTAAGGGGGTGTGTATGTCACATACCCCAATTTTGTAAAATAAGGTTATTTGTTTTAATTTTATTCCTAATACATTATGTTAAATTTAATGCTAAGTAGAAACTGATGACTCAGCAGAGTCAAAAGATGTGGAATGTAATTCTGAATATTTTATTTTAATAAATAAAAAAATGGAGACAATAGCTTGGGAGAGCTGTTAATAAGAGTGTTATTGGTCAAACTAGTGGAAGGAACTAGGTGGAGAGAAAAAGACAAGTGGCAGCATCTTCAAACACTTCCTATGTTGCAGGTGGAAACTTCCCTACATTTGGTGTCATGATCCCCCAAGAAAGTGGGATCAGAGCAGGTGGCTCAATTAATGACAACTAACCCAATAAGACCTAGGCAATCTTTTAAAAGTGCCCAATGTAGAGAGCGAAGGCTGCTCAGATATTTCCAAGAGAAGAATCATTCAGTTGGAATGCACTTCAAGGAATTCATTGGGAAAAAGGGAAACTATAAGGAAGGTGTTTTGAAGGATAAACTGCAGTAACTTGATCTGATACAGCTTCTTAGCTGAGAGAATTTGACTAACAAGTTTAGGACTGGTATTGAGTCTCAAGACTAGTACTTGATTATTTGCTGCACCTAGTTCCAGCCAGGGAGACCAGAGCAGGCTCGGGGGTCCTGAGGAGTCGCTGTTTGAGCGCTCTCCAGGAGTTGGTAGGGAGGAATGGCCTCCCATTGCTATTGTCGACCAAGCTTTAAGAACGGGTTCTGCTATTTACTAATTTCTGTGCTAATATCTATGTGTGATTAAATGATGCATTTTCAGGTTATGATGTAAACTTAGAGGATAGAATATCTTAGATTGTTTAGTAATGAAATTATTCTTAATGAGAAACAAACCCTACCTATGTTTTTCCCTGTCTGGAGTAATTCAGATCGTACTCTAGCACAGGTGGTGTATTTAAATGAAGAAAGTATGATGCAAATATAGAATAAGATGTTAGCTTGAATATTAGAATGTTTTTTTTTTATCTGTTATCAGAAGGAATATCATTTTGTACATAGAGTAGTGTTAGACCTAGACTGTGAATGCCAGATCATTAGAAAAGGAAAGGAAGCTATATCATTTTACTAACAGTAGTATGTTTTGTGTAGACAAAAACGTTCTCTATACAGTATTCCCTTTTGTAATCCTTACATTTATTTTAAAACAAAAGGAAAAGAAGAAAATAGTTAATATGTGT
The DNA here is from genome assembly GCA_001517045.1 of Pseudotsuga menziesii. Taxonomy (NCBI): domain Eukaryota; kingdom Viridiplantae; phylum Streptophyta; class Pinopsida; order Pinales; family Pinaceae; genus Pseudotsuga; species Pseudotsuga menziesii. The sequence continues at coordinate 48,207 of LPNX010895874.1, read as the reverse complement.
AGTGTTAGGTTAAATAAAATGCTTTCAACTCTACAGTTTATTTCTCTTCCTATTGCAGAATAAATAACTACTGTGATATTAGCGACTAAACTTCGAGTAAGAAAGAAAAACCATTGATTTAATTCTAAAGACAAACTAGTTTGTTTCAGATTTATTTATGACTGATAATGTAAGTAATTCATTCATCTTTTCTAAATGAACTTAAGCAAGATCTATAGCTACTATCCTGTCCTAAAGGAATTTAAACAAAATTACTAATTATTTAAAGAAAGGAATACAGTTATTTTGTTGTTACCTTTATTTATAAATTCTAGTGTTATAATCTAAATAGATAATATAGATATAAGAGGAATTTATTTATAAATTATTTAATATAGAAAGCATAAGAATATAACAACAAAATACTTCCTCATTATAATCTATAAATAAACTAAGTACAAAGATAATGTACATAATTATAGGTACAGTAATTGTATGTAAATAAAATAACATTCTTATTCCTTTATAACAAATATTAAGTAAATATAAATTACTTACTTTTAAGATGTAACTATCAGTTACATAAGTACAACACTAAGAACATGAAATTTCTTATATTCTGAAGGTTAACAATTATATAACAATATTTAAAAACTTTATTAGAATAAAGTAAATTAAAGAAAGATAATATAAAAACAATGTATAGTTATCCTAAACAGGTGACATTTAAATAATATTACAGGGTCAATTCTAAACAGAGCATAGACATGCTCGATTCATCGAGCTCAACCACCCATTACACAACATAAGTAATAACCAAATAAATTACAGTAGGACATTGTAATTAAAAGATAATTTAAAGAAACAGTAAATACTTTTTCATATCACGGAGTCAGGATAAAAACCCTATTATATCAAAATTACAACTGAGGTATAAAACCAAGAGTTTAAGCGCCTTTATAAATGCCTCTCGGCTTCTAAAAGTCAACAAAGTATGGCTTCTTCAGCCTTTCTTTCATTTATACATATATACACAAGTAACTATAACAAAAATCAAAATTTACAGGCACGGCCTAAGCCGGAAGCCCTGCGTAAAGCAAGGGCTTTTCTTTAACAGAAACAAGGAAACAAGTAAACCCAAGTAAACCAAAACCACAAGGGTTCTGCAGGCCACGGTGACCAAGCATCAAATGTCCCATAAGGGACTGAACAAGGACGAACTACCATGGGGTATCCAAGGCTTACCCGTGAGCAAGCGCTTGTCCCATCCTTGCACCAACCACGTAGAAGGATAGGTCGACACCTGTGTAACATCAAACATTAAAATGGTTAATATCTTGCTGTATATAAGCTGGAATGTATTAAAACAAGAAGGGAAGTTATATGTATTAGATCCATACCTAAAATTTCACTAAAACGTGACCACCCACAAGCAGTAGAGCAGTTACCAATGCGAGGAGGATTAAACCCTTCATCTGCCGCAAGGAAGAAGGAGATTACTAACACAGTATCGACCAACGGTGACAGAGAGTTGGATCCACTGGCCAAGCAAGTATAAATGCTGGTGCCACAATGGTTCTCCAACCAAAAACACAATATGTTGTGAAACCCTATGACCCAGCAAATATCAAGCTATGAAGCCACGACTCCCACTACCGAGCCAAAGAGGAAAGGGACTTTACAGACTGATAGACTCCTAACTGAGCAAGCGGTGGAAGTTAAAACCCCGAGGAAAGCAACCAACCTAGTCTAAGCAACAGAGGTATCCCATTATGGCTCTTCTCCCTCAGTTTCCAAAGTAGGTTTACGAAGGGTGAAAGACAAGAAGCAAGTTAGGAGACTGTCACTTAAACTAGTTGCAGAAATCGGCATGGAGGTCGAAGTGCAGTAGCAGAGTAGCCGGAGGCTGAGAAAGACGGAGGGAATGACAAGTTAGGGTTGCAATTGCCTTATAACTACTTAACACTTGGCTATGATGAGTCCACATACTCATTTGAAATTATTTGCATGCAATGGGTAAATCCCTATAGTCTCGGCGTGTAATCGTCGAGAAGTTTTTATTCCAATCATTTTTTGTTGTTTCAAAGTTACACCATAATCTTTAATCCCAATGTCAACCTAGCATGCACGTCACATGGTAAATAAAGAATAATTACTATAAAAACTATGCCATAAAACTCATCAAAGGCATGGGGAATAACACGACCCATCTTTATACAAGTTGGTATACATTCAAACAAACAATTAAAACATAGATCAAGGCTAAAATCATATATTCATTATGGCACGGTCCATTTCATGACCCTTTTATTTATGCTTTGCAAAGTAGTCTTTCAACAAACTATTATAATTATGGCAAGGGTTATGCCACTTTTTATTTAAAAAAAGAAGTTCTTAATACCTACATTAAGGTACCCTTTTGCTAGCTATTTTCTTAGTTTACCTTTGAGTATTAATTTATTAATTATTAGGATTTACAATTGAGATGTTAAAGCCTCATAGGGCTTATCATTGGAAATTTGATCACTTAATAACATTAATTGGACGATATCTTCCAAGTAAGTTATGTGTAGAGGAACTTAATTCATCAACACTAACTTAGTCTAGATTAATAACAGTATGGATTGGGGATATAATTCCTTTAAAAATCTCAGAGCTTTAGAAGAAAGAATAAAAGTATAAAAGAACTCATTATCATTGGCGCATTACTTTCATAGCACAAAGAGTAACGAATTCGATCATGACGTAAATGGTTTATGTTCATAATTTAAAATAAACCCTTAACGTAAAAAATCTGCCATCTTTAGTCTGCATGTAAAGAAAGATTTAAGGCGTTTATAGATGACAACTATGGTAAACATTGAAGAGATTAGTATGCAATAAAAACTATAAATTACAACTACTAGAGAGAAAGCAACTGTCACCAATACTGATAGGACTGAATCTCGTTTCCATGACGTCTTTAAAAGAATAACGATTTAATGGTTTTACCTCATAAAAGCTGTTGAAATTGAATAGCATTTATATTCTTTTACTAAGCTATTATTATTTTGCGACGAACAAATATCTGAATGCTTTAGGATTATTAACAAGCAGCATCGGATCTTTCTTACCTGTAAATCTGTAAGAGCAGGTAAACTTTTTGCGTTAGCTCAAAGCTAAGTAAGCCCCAGAATACCAAGACAGTTCCACCTTGTGGTTGCAAAGAAAAACAAGTCATTAAAATGAAAAAGAATTATTCTATAAGATAAACATAATCAAGTAGATAATCCAAATTATGAAATCATTAACATATAACTAATTAAAAACAATTAGCTGATTGCATTGATGAACATGATCTGTATTTTCAAAAATTTAATTTTTTCGAAAATTTTGGGATTTTGACACATCATGTCAACCTTAGTCTGGAAGAAACTTGGGTCCCCAATTCTGCAACCATCCACCAATACTTTGAGGGGTTATGATAGCCATTCCACTGAAGCCCAAGGAATCCTCCCGCATGAGTCCCCATCACGTTAGTCGGGAAAACAGTGTTGATTGACATACAGTTTGTCAATGCTTAGTTGGACTATAACCTTCTCCTCGGAAGAAGTTATATGTACACCATGAGAGCCATAGCATCAAATATTTTCCATATCATGATGTTCCCTCACGACAGGAAAATCGTGACGGTTGACCAGTTAACTTATCACCATCCACAAGGGATAACTGCACCAGCCAATTTTATCCCTACGATTAATACCATCGATCTGTAAGGGCTAACCGCACCTCCCATTGTTATCCCTACGACCAACACCATGGTTGACAACATACCAGCCTCCCCACTGTTGAATGTGGGGCCTGGGTTGTTTGCCGATACCACCATGACAGCTTCCTTCCCCTTAGTGCCACCACCGCCGACACTATATGAGACTTCGTATTTGTGCATGCTCTCATCCAGCACTATGTTAGAATAATCAACCCATAGTTAGCTACCTTAGACATTAATTAATCTAATTTTCGTCTTATTTGTCTAGTTTCCATATTTCACCTTATGCAAGTTGTCCTCCACACATCCTAAGTGGTCAAACTTGATAAATTTGATTCATGGAGTGCTTGGGAAACCACTAGGAATCAAATCTGCTTTATTCCTTGCCTCCCTGGTGCATGTCTGCTTTTTCTGCTTTATTGCCTGCTTTTTCTGAGTTTTAAGGCAATTGGGAAAGTTTGACTAGGTGAAGTTAACTTGTTTTTTGTCCTCATCATCCTCCACTCTTTTTCCTAATAAAAGCATGTATGAGTTTTCCTTCCATCATCTATTAGCTTTCCTAATTTATTTTTCCAATTCGTGAGCTCCTAGACAGATTTGGAAACTGCTTTATGCTCCTATGGGGGATTTGCTTAGATTCAGTAAGCCTGCTTTTGACCAAATTCGAATGGCATCCTTATGCATTCGAATATCTCATGTAATTAATTATTCTGGTAGCCTATGACTTCACAGGGTTGGCTATTGTACACTTATTCAATATAGATTAGTGTTCATCTCCATATTCAGTCTCCTTTGTGTGTAATTTGCATGTGTAATTGGCAATTTTTGTGAGTGTAATTGTTCTAACATCTGGGTTCAATTTCCACATGGTATCAGAGCCTTTGTTGATTTATTTATCTCCTTCCAATTTGTATTGCAAGTTCGATATCATTGACTGGGAGCATTCTGCTGACTGAAGGGACAATTTCTGAGCTATGGACCAATATTAGAAGATCATCTTGACTCCATTTAACTTCTTTGAATGGAAAGAAGAGATGGAGATACTATTGAGAGAGAAAGGCCTCTACAAAGTGACTATGGCAAAAGAAGCATATCCCAATGCAGCTACAGAGAAAATTAAATGGCACAACAGGAGGGATGAGGCCTATGGTCTCCTATGTCTGAGCATATCCAGAGACCTCCTTTTCCATCTTGATCGATTAACATCACCAAATGAAGTATGGGAGAAGCTTGATTATCTTTTTGGTAAGACAGATGAGATGAGGGGACATCAAATTGAAAATGAATTGATCTCCCTGAGTCCCAATAGCTTTGAATCCCTGCAACTCTATTTTTCCAAGTTCAAATCCCTTGTTTTGCAACTAAAACAATGTGGGATCAAAAAGAAGGATGAGCAACTAGTTTTGGCCATACTCTCGAAGCTTGGCCCTGACTATTCATTGTTTGTATCGACCTTCTATGCCACAAATTTGACAGCTCAAGCCTGGAAAATTCCTAGCCTTGCAAATTTCATGGAATCTCTCACACAAGAACAAGATAAATTAGTGATGATGGGCACCATCAAACCTTCCAGAGACCAAGGTCTGGTTGCTGGAGATTCAAGGTTTGATTCAAAAGGCAAGAAGAAAGCTAAGAATCCACCTGAGCAAAAGAGAGACAAGAACAAGTCTCCAGAGGAGCCTCAAGGTTCCAAGAAGAACCCCTAGAAGAAGAAGAACAAAGGAGAAATGAGAAAGTGCGCATACTACAGTAAGGGAAATCATTCTGAAAGATCCTGCATGAAGAAGAAAATAGACATGCTGACCCAACTCTTGGAGAAGAATGGCATCTTCCTTCTTGACAACTCAAAGAAGAGGGAAGGAGGATCAAATTCAGAAGACAGATAGAGAGTTCATGCATTGGTTGCTGGCACATCAAGCTCACCTAGTTTCATCATTGGTTCTGGAACTTCAAGACATATGATTTTGACCAAGGAGGCATTCACCTTAGTTGACATGTTGAAAGGTCCACCAATAGTACTGGGAGATGACTCTCTCACTGAAAGTTTGGGCAAAGGGAGGATTGATCTTGACCATGGTAAGTTCAGCAATGTATTGTATGTTCTAGGTCTTGCCTCTAACCTTTTATCAGTGTATCAGATGACCCACACAGGGTCTCCAAAGAAGGTCATATTCTCCCCTGATGAAGTGGAGATCACATAGATCTCAAGTCGTAAATTCATTGCAAAAGGAATTGCAAATCACACTTCGAAGGTATACATGTTCTCACACTTCCTACCCTACTCAAACCCCTCTACTCTTCTGATTCATGCTAATGAGGAAAGCAAGATTTGGCATGAAATATTTGGCCACCTTAATTACAAGTATCTTTCTGATCTTAGTGAAAAATAAATGGTCATAGGGTTACCAAAGATTAAGTTTTCCAAAGGAGTCTGTCAAGGTCGCATCTTAGGAAAACACCCAGAGCATAAATTTGAGAAAGCTATTCATGAGAGAACCTCTGCACCTCTTGAGTTGATCCACAGTGATGTTGCTGGCCCATTTCCTCATATGTCAATGAGTTGGGACAAATATGCATTGACCTTCACAGATGAATTTTCCAGGTATTGTTGGGTTTACTTCCTGAAACACAAGTGTGAAGTTTATGGCCTCTTCAAAGTCTTTAAGGATTTGGTTGAAAACTAGACTGGGAGGAAACTCAAGGTCCTCAGATATGAAAATGGTGGTGAGTATTTCAAGTCTGAGTTCATTCAATATTGTGCATATCCAGGTATTCAGATGCAGCATTCTATCCATTACACACCACAGCAAAATGGTGTTGCTGAGAGGAAGAACAGGTCATTGAAAGAGATGGCAACATGCATGATGGAGGCTAATAATTTGCCACCAAAGTTTTGGGCCGAAGCTATAAAATGTGAAGCCTATATCCAGAATAGGGTGCCTCATAAACAACTTGATGGTATGACTCCTTTTGAAGCATGGAGTGGGCACAAGCCAGATGTGACCCATTTCAGGATTTTTGGCTCAAGGGCTTGGGCTAGAATTCTAACATAAAAGAGGAAGGCTTTGCAGCCCCAAAGCCAAGAGTGTCTATTTTTTGGGTACTCTAAAGATTCAAAAGGGTAAAATCTGATCAATTTGAGCACAAACAAATCCTTCATTGAAAGGAGTGTTCAGTTCCAAGAAGAGCCTTTAGCAGTAGCGGAAGTTGGAGAATCCTCTTCACCACCAGAACCATTGAATGTAAGTGAAGAAATAGTTGAACTTGTTGATTCTAATATGTCTCATTATGATGATTTAATTTCAGATCATAACAATCCTACAAGACCAAAATGGGCAGAAAATACCATTCATGTAGCTGGAGAACTAACTGGATATCCTAATGATCCTAGGAGGACTAGATCTCAGTTTGAGAGTGCTCTGTGCATGAAAGATCCTATGTTTGCAGAGAAATGCTATCTGATGGTTGAATCATACCCACAGAAATATGAAGATGTAGTAAATGATCCAATATGGAAAACATCCATGAAATAAGAGTTCAGCTCACTCCAGAAGAACAACACTTGGGAGCTTGTTGATCTTCCCCCGGGGAGGAACCTAGTTCAGTGTAAGTGGGTTTACAAAACCAAATTTGTTGCTGATGGTTCACCTTTGAAATACAAGGCCATATTGGTAGCCAAGGGATACTCACAGGTACATGGCATAGATTACAATGAGACCTTTGCACCAGTGGCAAATATGGACTCCATCAGGCTAGCCTTAGCCATTGCAGCTTCGAAGCAATCCGAGGTACATCACATGGATGTGAAGTGTGCTTTCTTGAATGGAGATATCACTGAAGAGATTTACATGTAGCAGCCTCAAGGATTTTCTACTAATCCATCTCTTGTGTGCAGGCTAAAGAAGTCATTGTATGGGCTTAATCAAGCCCCCAGGGCTTAAGCAAGCCCCCAAGGCTTAAGCAAGCCCCCAGGGCTTGGTATGCCAAGATTGATATCTTTCTACTATCACTGAATTTTGTTTGATGCAAGTCAGATCCAAATGTCTATTTAAAGCTGATTCATGGTTCATTAATGATAATTTTTTTGTATGTTGATGACCTTCTCATTACAGGAAGCTCAAAGGATGAAATTGCCTCCTTGGAAGATGCAATGAACCATGCCTTCTCCATGACTGATTTGGGGATATTGAGCCAATTCTTGGGGCTCGAGATTGCTCCAAGAAAATATGGAATAAAAGTACATCAGTCCAAGTATGCCTTGGATTTTCTGAATAAATTCAACATGAAGGATTGCAAGCCAAGCAAGACTCCTTTCCTTTCAGGAGTTAAGCTTGAAGAAGCTGATTCTTCACCTATGGTAAACAATACACTGTATAGGCAATTGATTGGATTTTTGCTGCATCTTAAACATAATCAACCTGATATTTATTATGCAGTAAGTGTGGCTTTAAGATACATGGATCAGCCTCATGAGATCCATTGGAGAGCAGCCAAAAGGATCCTTAACTTTGTTCAGGGAACAAGGACTCGTGGGATCTTTTACAAAGCTAAATCTGATCTTGATTTGATTGGGTTTACTGACAGTGATTGGGCAGGTGACAAAACAAATCAAAAGTCAACATTAGGATATGTGTTCATGATTTCTGAAGGACCAATCATCTGGTCAAGCAAGAAACAGAGTGCCATTGCACTCTCATATACAGAAGCAGAGTACAAAGGAGTTGTAAATGCAACAACTCAATGTTTATGGTTGCAGCGTTTGCTTGGTGAGTGTGGCTTTGAATCAGAATAATCAACTACTATCTATTGTGATAATCAAAGTACCATTTGATTCTACAATGAGCCAGTTCAGAGACAGAGAACCAAACACATTGAGATCCATATGCACTACATCAGACAGCTTGTGCATGATGGCACCATTCACCTACTCTTTTGTTCATCTTCAGAACAAGTAGCAGATATCTTCACCAAAGTTTTTTGTGAGAAGACATTCAACAATCTCAAATCACTGTTGGGGATTTCTGATCAATCTCAAATTTTGTTTTACTGTCCATGTTTAAGGGAGGATTTTTCCCACTGGGTTTTTGCCTCTTTCCTTGTTTAAATGGACATGCAGTATGTAAAGGGTGACTAAGCCTTGTTGCTAGGCCCTATAATTTTATGATATTTTACTTATAATTCAGGCTTAAGGAGGGGTGTTAGAATAATCAACCCATAGTTAGCTACCTTATACATTAATTAATCCAATTTTTGTCTTATTTGCCTAGTTTCCATATTCCACCTTATGCAAGTTGTCCTCCACACATCCTAAGTGGTCAAAATTGATAAACTTGAGTCATGGAGTGCTTGGGAAACCACTTGGAATCAAATCTGCTTTATTCCTAGCCTCCCTAGTGCATGTCTGCTTTTTTTGCTTTATTGCCTGCTTTTTCTAAGTTTTAAGGCAATTGGGAAAGTTTGACAAGGTGAAGTTAACTTGTTTTTTTTCCTCATCATCCTCCACTCTTTTCTCCTAAGAAAAGCATGTATGATTTGTACTTCCATCATCTATTAGCTTGCCTAATTGATTTTTCCAATTCGTGAGCTCCTAGACAGATTTGGAAACTGCTTTATGCACCTATGGGGGATTTGCTTAGATTTAGTAAGCCTGCTTTTGACCAAATTTGAATGGCATCCTTATGCATTTGAATTTCTCATGTAATTATTTATTGCGGCAGCCTATGACTTCATAGGGTTGGCTATTGTACACTTATTCAATACAGATTAGTGTTCAGCTCCATATTTAGTCTCCTTTGTGTGTAATTTGCATGTGTAATTGGCAATTTTTGTGAGTGTAATTGTTCTAACATCTGGGTTCAATTTCCACACACTGTTGCACCTAAAAATAAACCATATGAATAGATTCAATAGTATTTGCAACAACATCCACAGCCACAACAACATTCTGTTAGCTGGAATATTTCACCTCCTGCGGACAGCAAGGTGTTCCACTGGTCTGAATGGTTCAAATCCAGAACAAATAGATCATAGAGGCTGATAACTCTCCCTATATGCTGTAGATATCTGGAATACAAGGCTTTTATAGTCCACCTATGTACCTGCAATCAAGCTCAACATGAAACAAATCAAAGCAACCAGAATATGATCTACTAATCTATGCTAGTGACTAAGGAATCTAGCAATATATATCTGAAATCAAACATCAACAATATATATGGGACAGAAAATCAAATTTCATTAGAAATATGAAGAATTTTACAACCAAGCATTAGTGTTGACATGCATCTCTATGAAACCAACTCTTCATCCCCAAAAGCTTCGACTCTAGCTCTCTATGCTCTCTCCAAATGATCTTGGGACAAGAATCAATCCAACGGCATAGCAATACCTTCAATGTTCTCTCCTCAACCATGACTATGACCTCATATTTATAGGGAATTAATGGATAGAGATGGTTGAGAAATTAGTGGGTAAGGTGGCCTCTAAGATCCTAGGATGAAGGATCTCGAGCTCAACCAACCCACAACAGCAAGGATAAGGCAGTACATGAGGCTTATCATCTAGAAGCCTCGAGAAACATCTATTTTTCCCTTTTTACCCAGGGTACCACGCTTCTCCTTCTATGACAGGGAAGTTAAGGTAATAACCACCTATGGACCAAGGGAAATGGGCTGTGGCACCACTTGTGGACACCCGATGAAAGGTGATGCAAGCAGGGGTATCGCTCCTGGATAAAGGGGCATGCACGGTGCTAGGAATTTGAATGACAGACTGATAAAAAACCATTTATTTTTCACTCCAGAAGCTAGGATTTAGGGCAAGTAGGTATGTCAAATGTCTTATCACGTGATGGTGACAGGATTTTGGTATAACAGGATGCCCCCCAAAGCATGAGTCTTAGAGTGATACGATAAACGATAGCTTTGAGAACAAGTCGTTGACAGGAGATGAAAATGTTGGCTCGATTGGAGCATGCAATCAAGTAGGCATTTGTATTACATCAGTATGTTGACTCATAGACACAAGTAACCAAACCCATAGCTACAGACCAATACAAGGCAAATCCATGAGTGGAATAAACAAGCATGGCTACTAGAATACAGCATAGATCCATGTGATAGAGGACTCAAACTTGGACATAGCTACCACACATAAAACATAGATCTATGTCATACAGACACAAATTTGAGCATAGCCATGACAATACACATGTGGATCCATGCTAGATATACAAAACTCCATCGCAACCTGTGGAAAAAGCAATGAGTGCTTTTAAACAAATGCCCAGGGTCTCCGTCTCATCTTCCACAAGGTACGATTCTATCCATGTGATTACAATGATCTGAAGTCAAACATGGTAGAAACCACTTCATTACCAGCCAATGATGTGAACCGTTAACAAGTGCAAGGGAAATCACCATTAATGTCAATGATTCCCAAGGTACACTTTTACAATCTACTGAGTGCGAATAGATGGCCTGATGTCAAACACCCGGTCGATTCTATCGATCAAAGGTCAATGATGTGAACCTATGTCAAGATCAAGAGAATCTATCATTAAGGCATACAAATCTCAAGGTACTAAATATTTTTTATAAGACTATTTCCCAGATGATGAGCTGATGTCGACGGGAATAGTCTCATCGAAGGAGGGCCATGATGAGTCCCACATCGACGACGCGAAACTCGGAACATAGTTCTAGAATAATGTGAGTGTAGTAACCATATGACTGACTCAAAGATATTGACACAAAGACTATGTAGACTACAGAGGTAAGACTTCTTTAGATCTCCTTTGAATATCGACAGACATGACAAAATGACTTGGAAGCATGACTAGTAAGGACAGATACACAATGCAACAGTGGACAATGCATTCTTTTGAAAGACTCAAAGGATTGACATGACCCATGAAAGTGGATCATCATGGAGATCAGCTGAATACCCAATTGACTGACATGATTGTGCAAACAAGTGCCATGTTCAAAGGTAACGACAAACAACTACCATTATTTACAAAATGATTCCCTTCCCATTTCCCCCAGCATGATTGATGAGTGCCTCTTTTCGGTTTTACGAGTAAAAAGAGGGTAACAAACACTTGATATAGCTTGTCGAAAGACAAGTCCAGACTCATATGTTTTACGAACCTGAGAGAGGAGGGGTTTGATCCCAAAATGGGTCTCTCAATGTTTAATTTAACGAGTCCACTAAAAGAAAACTCGGTATCGTTCATGTTTAGAGAGTCTGAACGAATACAGAAGGAAACTCCATGGGGGTCCTTTTTCATATGATTTAGTCTCTAAGGCCTGAAAAAGTGTAAAATCATACCTTAGAGAACTCTTCCAGTCATAATTGGCTGGAGTGATCCTTCCTCGTAAATAGTCCTATCCGAACCGAGAAAGAGATAACTTACTGTTGAACGAACGACTCTTCAAATACTTTAACGAGTGTGAAGAAGACAAGATCGCTCGACAATATTTTCATATTTAGGGAGCCTAAAAAGAGTTTAAAGAGAACTCCATTAACCTTTTTCATGTTTGAATCCAGAGCACGAAAAAGTAATAAACTAAGATCAAACCACTTTTCATGTTTTAACCAGAGCACGAAAAATGAAAAATAAGCTCAAAGATTGGTTTCATTTTTACACAAGCCTGAAACCAATGGGTAAACTATGCTTGAAAAATCCCATTAACATGATATACAGTGGTTGTAATCTCGCCCCCAGCATGATTGCTAGTGAAGCCTACCCCAAGCATGGTTGCTAGTGGCTCGACATGCCCCCAAGCTTTGTTTCATCTGACGATTTTGTCTTCCATACCCAACCTAAAACCTAGTTACTAATGTGAAAATGTTCACCAGGGGGGTAGGAAGAACGAGAATTGGGCAGGAGAAGGTTCAAGTTATAACACTAAAGTGAAGACTCGAATCAAGGGAAGGGGATCCGTTTCATTTTTATGCATGCTTGAAACAGAAGGTAACTATGCTTGGAACATGATTTCAATTTTATGCAAGCTTGAAAACAAAAGGTAAACTATGCTTAAGGAAACCTACTTCATTTTTTAACAAGCTTGAAATAGAAAATGAACTATGCTCAAGAATGATTTCATTTTTATGCAAGCTTGACACCACAGGGTAAACTATGCTCTAGCCATGGTTTCATTTTTATGCAAGCTTGAAACCAAAAGCATAAACTATTCTTAAGGAGTGGTTTTATTTTTTAACGAGCTTGAAATCACAGGGTAAACTATGCTCTAGACATGGTTTCATTTTTATGCAAGCTTGAAACCAAAAGCGAAAACTATGCTTAAGGAGTGGTTTTATTTTTTAACGAGCTTGAAACCACAGGGTAAACTATTCTCTAAAACCTGCTCCTACCAAACATGATATCCAAAGGTTGGTAGGTTTCCCCCATTTCATAAAAGCTAGCAACTTAGCTCCATTATGATTTCCATAGGCTAGAGCCATGCCCCCCATTTTACCTACAATGGGAAGAAGCTAACTATAATAAGGGGAAGGAACCACAAGAACATGCGGCACATTCAGGGTAGTCTAATTACCAGGAGTAATGCGATGGTCAGGTGTAACAAAGGAAAGCTGATCAATGGTCACAATCTTCCTATCATGGGGAAAATGCATAACTCTAACGAGTGTGGACACAACAGCCTTCATGGCATAAACATAATCACGTCCAAGGAGCAGATTGAAATCTAAAGGACCTTGGACCACCATAACATCAATGCAGATAGTTTTCCCTCCTAATGTAATAGGTAAATAAGGAAGGGTCCCTAAAGGTGCAGTAGGTCTACAATTAAAAGCCAGTATCTGATCGGTGGCTGGAACAAGCTGAGGAGAGACTAAAGCTTGCCAAGCAGTTGAGGATAGAATACTAATAGAAGCCCCTTCGTCAACAATAGTGTGAATTATTCACCTAGCAGTAACATTCACAACTATCTGGAAAGGAACACTCGAATGAAGAAGAGACTCTTTTAGGTTACTCCAGTCAAAGGAAATAATGAGCAAGCCGGTCATGGCCACCTTGAGCCTACCCAAATTTATGTTGGGAATCCCGGTGTGGTACCTAGATCCACCAGCTCAACCACCATTGCCCCAAGTTGTGCTAAATCTGATGCAGCCTATCACAGTTGAGTCTCACCCCCCACCCGGTCCGCATAGACCAACCGCTGCACCCGCATTTGCACCAACCCAACCCAAAAGGGTCAGGGGAAAGAACACCAAAGCCACAGTAGAACCATGATAAGTTCCACCTTGTGCAATTTGAGACTGAACTCCCAGTGATCCATGTGCATCCGGACACCATGGACATGAACGAAAACATCCCCGTGGTTGAACTCCCAATCACGCCAGTAGTAAAGAACAAGGCATTGAGGACAAACCATGCTTGTTCCCTTTGCAACTTGTATGGGAATTACTCCCACCATTGCTAACACCTCCCTGAGTTTCGAATGGCTCTTGCTGACCTCCGTCACCATTCCCTTGAGTCTGAGATCACCTTGATTGAAGAAGTTCACCCCCCACCTCCTTCGTCAGACACCATGTCCATCTACATGATGTCCAATTCTACAGACCCTCTTGTTTCCACCATCACCGACGGTCCATCAGACCCATTTCTTCCATTGTTTCCACAACCACAGCCGCAACCTCAATTGCAACCTCAACCTTAGTTACCAGGGAAACAATGGGGTTTATTCCTGATCAACATGATATTTTTTCTTTTTCTTTTCCTTTTATTTTTCCTACCATCTAGGATCATGAGTAAGTCTACCTTGGAAACCCGCAATCTACAGGATTTCACACTAGGAGATCCTGTGTGATAACTTAAACCACCTACCCTACCTCTGAGACCCCAAGATGTGTTGACTCATGTCTAGCCAATTGAGATGATGATGCACCCACCTCTAGGTCCATCAAAGACTCCTTCTATCTCCAGGCTTGCCCCTCTTCCTAAAACAGATACTCGAGGCAAGGCCACAAAATCCACAACCAATACCATTTACATGATTTGTAGCACCAGTTTCCCTTCCGTCTCATCGCTTATGGAAGATCCAACTTATCTATCCTGACACCACTTACGTGATGGTGGAGAGATCTGTAAGACCACCTTTGGTTTTACCCCGTTCCCTTTAAACCATAGTATGGAATTGATTCTTCCCATAAAAGACCAGATTCCATCACCCCACCTTGCCAATGACCTTCATCTTGGCAAGGGGGCATACCTTTTCATTGACTCTGATGGACAACTCTTGGAGAAACCCCGCAATGGGCTCTACCTCAAGAGATTTTATGCTTAACATCACCAATGAGTCACTTCATTTTCTTTTCTTGTTTTTCAACGTTTTTTACCACAAGTCAAAGGCACCACCATCAATTGTTAGTCAAAATTCACCCGGAACCTGTTCGAGACATCTCTCACACCTCCAGGATCAAACTTTCATCTACTTATGAGACCACTGTCTCATGTTCAATCAGTCAGTTTAGGAACCATTTCCCACAATTCACCTCGACTCACGAGACATGACATAATGATGCAAGTGTCTATGGACCGGTACTCGTATCACACTGCCCGATCGCAACTCATGCGAGCGATTAGGCCACCGCCTGTTAAGGATTGTACCATATTTTACTTTTTGTATTTATAATTGTCTTTTTCACCGCGCCTTTTGCAGACATCTTTGGACCATGGTCCACAAAATCCTTTGTTTTTATTCCATATATTTGACATAGAAGTCTTCTCGGGCCGCTGCCCACTTAGGAATGTAATTTTAGCTTTTAATTTGTATTTTTAGCACATAATTGTCTTTTCAATTTACTGCACCTTATGCAGACCTCTGGACAACTGTCCACAAAATGATTTATTTTCTTGCACTTATTTGGCATATAAATGCCTCCGGACTTGTACTCACATCGCATGTGGTCAAGTCCGTCCACATTAACACACACACATGCTCTCCTGACCTCTGTCCGAGAGCCACCTCGGCTTGCATGCCTCTGTCGCACCGTCTCATAAGCCTCTGCCGCGACCTAACCCACGCATGTATTGGTATGTTTGAGAGCCTTCTGCTCCATCCATATTGTGCAGATGACCTTTGGACCTCTGTCTACCATCCCGACATGGGGAACCGCATGTGCCACCACTGGTTGACTGCAATGGAGTTTCGTTTAAGCTCTTTTCTGACTCCTTAAAAAAATGAAAATATCATCGAGCACAACTGCTTCCTTTCTTGCTCGCTAAAGTATAGGAAAGGGCATCTACATCATCCCATTTACCTCCTTTTGCGGACCATGTAGACATTCTCATGAAAAGGACCTCCTTGGCACACTCAAGCCAAGACTGTTCCCCTCTGCATACTTTTTTGCTTTCTCGGGTAGAGGGGCCGCACTCTATGACAAATATCACCATGGTTGTCGTTAAGCTCTTTTCCAGCTGTCTCGACAAGAAAAGATCGCTAAGAAAACTTGGTTTCATTCATGCTCGCAAAAGTATGTGAATGACCATCAAGTCAGTATAGGTTTAACCTTTTCCGGCCTGATTGGACTACCAACGATAAAGAAGTCTCTCATCCCCTCCAGGATGGGCGAGCTCTCCTATGTATACTTTTATCCTTTTCTAGGAACAGGAGACTACCAACGAAAAAGAGCCCCCACTGGAGTCTTCTTCATGCTTTCAGACTCTCTAAAATTGAAAGCACCATCGAGCATTTACCTTCTCGGGCTAGCCAAAAATCCACGAGATCGTACCACAACGGTGTCCTGAGACACCACCCCACAGAAAATAGTTTGGCAGCATCCCCACATTGGGTCACCATTGTTCATAGTACTCTGCAATGTGTCTTCCTTGGACCCCATCAGTATCAAAAGTGTCCACCTCCTCCAAGTATTTCCCATCTGTAGTGACATTCCCTGTATTACAGCTATGATCCCATTCCTTTGATTAAGTTTCATTTGCTTCCTGGTCAAGCCCTGCCATCACACTCTGAACAAAGGAAGTTTGAGTCTCCCTCCCCCCCTACCCCTGTTTAGTTTTCCCTTTCCCCCCTTCCCTCCCCAATTCAGTGAGTCAGTCCCCATATTGCTTCACACCTTTCGATTATCCCTCACGCTCCTGGTCAAGGAAACATCATTGCCTTGGCTAGGACAAGTCTCCCTCTGTCGACGCCAACACACATATTCCAGAGGATAGACCCAAAGGTCCCTATACCTTGGTTTCATTAACATCATTGATGATTTCTTTGGACCACTTAAGAGGAGTCCTTAGTGCCTCTCGAGATGGTTGTTTCTCACGTGCTTGACTTCAACTCCATCATCGCACCATTGAGATTTGTACAGGGTTCGTTCCACACAGCACTCGGTCGAAGACCCTAGATGTCACCTGACTCTAGCACATTGGTGAGTCCACTCGAGGGACCTAAACAGGTTATGTCCCTTGTGATTTATGGGTTGCATTGGAGACAGTGTTTAGAATCCCTAGCAGTGCTTCGGTATACCTTTATGATTGATACAACATACTTGTGCCGTAGAGACTCTGACTCTCAAACAGCGAGTCCATACAACTATGTACCATTCCAGATCCAGCAGACCGTCAGTCATGAATATATAGCATTCCATGAGAATGCCATGGGTCCAATGTACTAGATCAGTATTGTATTCAGCCTCACATAGAGGCAACTAGCATTGTAACATCAGTTGTATATGATCAGCTCTTGTATTTTAGAGCATAGATCAAATGATTCTTTCAACATTGTCATGAGCATGGGAATGCCCACCTCATCCATATACATGTCACACATTTATTGTATCTCACCCATTGATGGGAACCAAATTAATACAAAACCAAAACCCACCATGCCCCAACCTAGGAAGCACCGCCTCTCAACAGCAAATCCTATGATGTCCATCGGTCATACGTTGAGCTCCTGCCCTCACACATCAGGGGAAAATATGTTAACCCAAAAATCCCCCACACAGCTCTCAATGGCCTACACCACCCAAGGACACCACCTCACAACACTCATTTCACTCCATAAGACCTTCCATGACCTTCCATTTGACCCCCACACATCCAAAAGAGCCCAAGGATGAAGAAAAGGGCTAAAAACCCCAAAAAGAGCCCAAAATAGACCCCCAGGAGCTAAAGCCCTCAAAAGGGGCTAAAACCTTGAAAGGGGCTAAATTTAGGGCAGAAGGGGCTAAAGGCCCCAAAAAGGGGCTAAAGCCTTAACCAAGGGCTTAAAACCCTAAAATCCCTTGGAAAAAATATAAACGGAGGGTGGGGGGTCACTCTCAAAACATTACTCCTCATTTGCATATTGTTATGCTACCCGTGGATGCTTTGAGACCTCTTGCTCTCAAACCACCCACTCTCCCTCTCCTCCATCTCCATTTCTCCAAGCCATTTCTCCCCAACCAAGAGAGAGGTGCTCCCATGAGCTAGGGCATGGTGGCCCATTTCCACCCAAGTGAGGTATAGCTTTTGTTTATGCATGTTTATTTACTTGTTTTATTTTCTGACCAATATTTTTAGCTGCAGGTTTTCCATTAACATCTTTTGCAGGTTGCTTCCATAGTAGTATAGGTTTCTCTTGCAGGTTTTGGAGGCGGAACCCTAACCCATTGTGTACAGAGGGGTTCAACAATATTCCATCTTTGCTTTTATTTCTGTCTAGTTTCATTCCCGCTTTTCTTTTCTGTATTTCCACATAGGAAACTACCCTTCCATCCTATAGACGGAAGGGAGCCATTCCTACCCTGTAGCAAGGAGAAATCCCTGCTACATTCCCCCCCTGGTGTCATGAGTAAGCCCGTAATTGCTACCTTAAAATTTCCCAATCTTACATTGGGGATCCTCGTTTGGCACCTCAATCCATTGGCCCAACCTCCAATGCCCCAGGTAGTCTTAACCCCCATACAACCCATTGTGGTCGAATCTTATCCTCCACCCGGCCTACAAAAACCAACAACCACACTCGCACCCACACCACCCCACCCAAAAAGGGCCAGGGCCAAAAACGCAAAAGATATCGCTGAACCTTGATAGATCCCGCCTTGCGCTGTATATGAATAACATGGCCATCCAACTCAAAACTTCCATGATATTCCTGTGATCCACGTGCATTTGGATGCCATGGATACAACAAAACACATCGTCATGGTTGAACTCCCAAGCGGGCCAATAGTGAGAAACAAGTCATTGAGAACAAACAATGCTTGTGCCCTTTACAGATTGTATGGACATTATTCTCACCACTCCCAGGACTTTTCTGAGTTTCGAATGGCCCTAGCCAACCTTTGACAACATTCCCTTGAATCTAAGATCACTCTGATCGAAGAATTCCATCCCCCACCTCCTTCTTCAGACACCATATCCATTTCCATGATGTCCAATTCTAAAGACTCTCTTGTCTCCACCTTCACCGAAGGTCCATCAGACATGTCTCTCCGTTGCTTCGACAATGATGAGGCGATACTTGAAGCCTTAACTTCCCTGGAATACCCATGGGATGAGATGCACCATCGTTCGTTCTTCCTCCCTGAAGAACTTGTCGCGATTTGACCAGTTTTCCATGAAAACAAAATATTTCATTCATGGGAAAGTCAACTGGTTCAAGAATCCCATCCCAGCACCAGATGCCTTTGAAGAAGGGAACATGGACAACATCTCACCAACCATCAAAATCAACATCTCAACCCATCTTGAGGTTGTTGAGGAAATCATGCCTGGGGCATCCTACTCCTCGGAAGAAGTTGCTTCCTACAAATCCCTCTTCCAAGAATTCTACGACATCTTTGCCTGGTCCTACACTGAAATGCTCAGGTTGGATCCATCCATTGTGGAACACCACATCATAGACATGGCTTGATGTGGCCCCCATGTGCCAAAAGCAACATCCCATAAACCCCTCCAACGTTGTCGTGGTTAAAGCCGAAATAGACAACTTGCACACAGCCGGTTTCATCTACCCCATTGCGTACACCACTTGAGTGTCAAATCCTATTCCCGTGAATAAAAAATAGGGTACCATCCATGTTTACACAGACTTCCACAATATGAATTGGGCATGTCCCAAAGAAAACTTCCCAACACCCTTCATCGATCATATCATCGATGCATGCGTCGGACATGAGGTCTTTTCCTTCATGGACGACTTTTCCGGATATAACCAAATTTAGATCGGGAAAGAAGATTGTTACAAGACTACATTCACAATATTGAGGGGAAAATTCGCATATTGTTTTATGCCCTTTGGTATAAAAAAAATTGGAGCCACCTTCCAGCATGGCATGACATATTGTTTTCATGACCTAATCCACATCATGTTGGTCTATCTTAACAACCTCATTGTGCGGTCATGGAAGAAAGCACAACACATGGACAACTTACGGCAAGCCTTCCTGCGATGTCACAAGTACAAAATCCACTTGAACCCTTTCAAGTGTGTTTTCTATGTCCCAACAAGCCGTCTCCTTGAGTTCATCGTGTCACACAAAGGAATGACCGCTGATCCCCTGAAAGTCCAAACCAATTTCCCTCTAATGTCACCTCTTTAAGTGACATCAGTTCAGCTTGTAACATAGTCTTGTCCTTTTTTGTTTTACACATTTTTTCAAAGTGAGTCTTATGTATTGTTTCCTTCATTGCTCCAGATGGATCCTACCTCAGGTCGATACATTGGGTTTGCTGACGGAGCAAGCAGATGGTCTCCAAATCTCGCCTCGGCTACATGGGTCATCTACTCCCCGTCGCTTGAGTTGATCCATATCGATGGAATATGCATGGGAATTGCAACCCACAACTAGGATGAATATGATGGTGTCAATGGCCTCTTGGTCATCGCTCTCTAGTTGGGCATTTTCCATCTCGATGTCTTCTTAGACTCCCAACTGCTTGTCTCCCAATTGAACAACTACTACCGGGTACGTGATCCCTGCCTCTTTAGAAAATTCCTACGCACTAAATAGATGGTTAGAACATTTGAATCCATCACATTCACATATGTTCCCAGAAATCTCAATAGTGTAGCGGATCAAATGTCTAATGGCATTCTAAATTGGCACATTCATCATCTCACATAGGAAACATACACAAAACAACATCATGCATCGTCATATATAAACATGCATACACATGTAAAAATACATCACATAGGCATTTCATTTCACATCAACATAAAAGACTCACATATAAAACCATAAAAAGTGCATCCACGTGCATCAAAAATATACATATATATAGATCGCATGTCCAAATATGTCCAGTACAAAATGAGAAGCCACAAATGATTTCTCAGCTAAATATACATAGCAATGCAAAAATTCCTAAGTGCACCAACGCACTAGGGGTAGCCCCATTGGCTGCTAATCTGACCCAGGCTCATCCTCATCATCTGGCTAAGTATCATCATCTTGCTCTGAAGACTCATCCTCCTCTGCAGAAAGATCCCCTTGTGCCACCCTACGAAGATAATCGTAGGCCACAACCATCCTCCTCATCACATAGGTCCACTTTAGCGGCACACTGTGAATGGTGGCGATCATCTCATTGTCTAAATGTTGCCAGCCGTCATCAAAGATCCCCTCAGTAATCCTCTCCAAGTGTGGAAAAATAGCCTCCGCCTCTCGTCGTTGCCAACAAGGGTTCCCCACAGGGACCGCCGCCTACGCAATCGTGGCCACCCACCTCTAATACTCGGGCATCAGGCGAGGACCAATATCTTCATACACAAACAAAGATGCCATCATTCTATGCATATAATCATATAACTATCAACCAAGTCAACTACACTATGTATAAAGATGAACACAAAAACATCACACATACATACCAGCGGGTCCCCATGCCTATCCTATAGGTTGGGGCATCTCAGGGTCCCCATGATAGTACATACCCGCATATGGGTACTCCTCAATAACCATTGGAATCTTCTGTCACTACTCTAGCAGATCCTCTCTAAAGAAGCGTCCCACTCTGCTGTCGCCCTCTCACACCATCATCTGGCACCATCTACGCATCTATGACCCCCGCTGACCACTATCCTACACTACCTAGTGCAGATGCAGAGTAGGTACTTTCTCAAAGAAGAAAGCACATAAGAAGGAGCCAAAACAAAAGCATCCCCCAGATTCCCTTGCATGGTTTAGCTAACACCGAACTACCAATAGGTACATCTGACCCCATCCATAGTAAGTGCCCCTCATGGCACGCTCTACAATCTCCAGCTGCCCTCTAGATATCTTGTGGCTCCCCGTGGAACCCAAGATATGCAGTAGCATGGTCGCTATAGCACTTGTCGACAACTCCTCAATGTCACATGTCAAGATGTGTGAGCCGCGCACATACGCAGTCACGTAACAGTGCCTATCATAAAGCTCCTCCAATGTCTCCCAAGAGATAGTGTTGTCGCCAAATCACCAACGACTCCCAACATTGGGATCCCAGTCAAAAAATATACATCCAACAGTGTAATCTCAATAGGATTCCCTTGGATAATGAAGGCCTCCTCCCCAATGTCCCAAAATCTTACTAGAGTCTGCAGTAGTAGACGCAAGCTCTTCATAAGAGGAATCCACATAAACTTCAGTAATCCACAATGGTTCAGTGCACCATGCACATTCTCGTCCCATAATGTCTCCTCCCAGAGGTCGCTGCAGTCTCTCTCATGCCACTTCATCTCAGGAATCATGCACAATCATAACCCAACTGTCAGCCATAGATTTCAGCAAAAACAGCCACCCAGGGACTATGTCGCACTTGTCTAGCCCAAAAGAGTGACCAGGTCACTTAAAAAAGCCTCACAGGTGCGACCCAATCGCTCCTTTACCCACGAAAGGTGCGACCTGGCTCGTAGAGGCCCTAACAGGCTTACAAAGGACCCCTGAGTGAGAAAATTCAAAATGTAAACCAATGAAAAAGATAGATTTTGCAAGACCTATTACCTACAAGTCACAGATCTCAAAACCATCAGTCGAAACAAGAGAAATTAGCAAAATAAATTTAGGGCCCACCTCTCCAACTCTACAATGAATAGTGACAATGACACCTCACAAAGTGTTCCCCACCCATTTATAGGCCCCATTTTACCTATTTTCTTCCTTTTCACATAACAGGGCCATACGGAGTCTGTTTGGGACGTCGTCCGCACTACTGGTTTCAGAATTTCATCCTCTATATTTTAATGAGACCATCGTCTCATGTTTAATAAGGAATTTTTGGGGCCAATTCCTGAGATTTACCATGTTCCACATACCACATTGTGATACAAGTGTCTCTGGACCTATACTTATGTCACACCTGTCTACCGCAACCCATGCGGGAATCTGAACCATCTCCCTAGAAGGCACATCATTTTATTTCAGCATATAACTGTTTGATCCATCCACTGCAACTCACGCGGGTCCCCGGACCACTTCCCAGAGGGAAAATCATTTCTTTCACATATAACTATCTCTAGACTTGCACTCACATCTCACGTAGTCTATTATGTTCACCACAATTCACACAACACTCTCCTGACCTCTGTCTGAGAGCCACCTTGATCTGAATGCCTCTGTCACACCTACTCGTGTGCCTCTGCCACAATCTATCCCATGCATGTAATAGTATGTTCAAGAGCCACCTGCTCCATCCATACTACACGGATGACCTTTGGACTACTTCCCATTGTCCCGACATAGGGGCACCATCAGTGCCTCCTCGACCAGTTGACCATACTGGAGTTTCCGTTAAGCTCTTTTCTGACTCCTAAAATAATGAAAATATTTTCGAGCACCACTGCTTCCTTTCCCGCTCATTAAATTATAGGAAAGGGTGTCTACATCATCTCATTTATATCCTTTTGTAGAATATATAAACCACCATCTAAAAAGGACCACCTTGGCACATTCAAGCCAGGACCGTTCCCCTCTGCATCCTTTTATGCTTTCTCGGGCAGAGGGGCTATTACGAAGAGAAATTCCTATGACTTGGGGTACCACAACAGACAACTTAACTCCAAAATTCAATCCTTTCCAATATGTGAGAGAAACCAAATATCTAACACTAAAGGATCTCGATTCGTACCTTATTCCGGACGGTTGATGTAGATCCCTATTGAGATTTCCAACTCCATCTTGTATTGATAAATTGCTTCCTCAACAATCGAAAAACAAGACAAGCATGCTATATATATATATGTGTGTGTGTGTGTGTGTGTGTGTGTGTGTGTGTGTGTTAGACCTACTCTAGAATATATAATCAATAACATATAAGCATTTGAAATCATCCATGGATAAAATACTCATTCAAATACACATTATTGGACAGGAAAAGATATTTCTATTAATATAAAAATAGAGATTACAAGAGTGACAACCTTTTTCAGCATGTATGCGAATCGGAGAAACTGAGTCCCCCAGTTGGGCCTCCACCACTTCAATCCTCCATCTCTCAATAGCAATCTCACAAGCAAAAGGCAATCTTGGGAAGAACATAAAAGTGCTCCAAGGAACAAAGGGATGCAGACTCAAGTATAAGCTCCGGCAACAATGGACTATAGTTTCTTTGCTCTCAATTCCTCATGCCTTCAATGTATCCAAAGGGTTCCTTATATAGCTCTTCAATGGGGTAATGAAGGGTCGAATCCGAGCGATCTCAAGGCATATGGAAGGCCAGGAGACAAGTGAGTTGGATCCACATCAAGGAAAACTCCAAAATAATTTGGCCTTTTGCACACATCCCGATGTGCGCGATTTTAGGGGTCAAATCCACGTATATACGTGAGAACTGGATTAAAAGTCGCGTATGGAAATTTTAGCATGTTTTTAGGTATGATCTTGGAAACATCAAAGGTACAAAAATGGTCCATGGGGTCTAAAGAGTCTGTAGAGGGACAGGGAAGGCCATAAAAGTGTGATTCACCATGTGTGGTAAAATTAGCTATAACAGATGCCCCCTAATATGTGAGGTCAGAGGGGTCATACAATGGCCAAAATACATTATAATTCCATCCCAGAAGTGGAGTGATGAAGAACCCAGTGGAATACCATCCACCCAATCAGCATAGTACAATAATACAACTCTGCATATAACTGCAAGTACATATAGCAGTCCCAGATACATAAGAGTACAATGGCCATGAATAGGAATGATATAAAATATGACATCAGTGGTCATCACCATGTACAATATGCATAGATCAGAATCTCCATGATGAAGATATATTCAGGATCATGATCTCCATAATGGCTGAAGATATACAATGGATCACAATCTCCATAATGGCTGGAAATGTTTGACATATACTGGAATCAAGTCACGAGAACTGAAATCTCATGAACACTGGCACGATCAAGGAGGTAGCATATAAGAGATGCCACCAATATGGAAGGTCTTCTACACAAACTGCTATGAGTACATGTCCTACTATGTGAATAGAGGTGTCAAGGTCAAACATATTAGTACATCGTCTGATTACTAGTCATTGATGTATATCGTTAACAGATGCGAGATCACCCACCGATAATGAAAATGGGAATCAAGGTACTAGAGTGAAAACTAACAAGTGTGAATAAATCTGTTGAGGTTGAACACTTGAGAGAGTCCATCGATCAGGGGACATTGATGTATTCCCAAAAACTATCGATGGCAAGAGAACCTGCCACTGATGACTGCAAGTCTCAAGGCACTCAAAAATGACTCTAGATTCCAATCCCAAAATAAATGATCTGAATTCGATGGGATGAAATCCGCTGGAAGCAGGGCATTAAGGCATCCCCCATCATCCAACACGAGGTACTTAGCAAAACTATATAATGTAGAAGGACTCGATCATAAGGTGCATGAACCAATAACTGTACTGGGAATGGCCGACATGCAAATTCAAGACAACTGAGGAATGGCCAACTTAGGTTTCAACTTCCTTAGAACAAGAGCATAATGGCGAATGGTGACTGAATGTACACAGCATAGACTCGACATACAAAACTAGGACATCTCTGCGACATAGGAGGCATCGACAGAGGCTCCATAGGGACTTGAAGCTTAACCAGTCGGTGGAGATAAACTCATACAAACAAGTACAGCTCCTAAATTCAAACTATTAACCCAACCAACGGATGTGATATGCAGTGCTCTATTCAAAGGCGACACAACTCAACAGCTTCCAAAGATAACATCTTTCCTTGTCCAGCTTTTTGGTTTTTTTTTAATTTTTTTGGACTTTTTCAAATATTTAAAAAGCTTGAAAAATAATAAAACTGCTTTAAAGTTACAGACTAGGAGGAGATGAGTGTCGAATGGACAAACAAACTAGTTCCTAGCAGTAGAACATACCTATGCTCAATGCAAGGACACATGTGTAGGATATAGACACTCGGGGGAAAGTCCCCTCCCGGTAAAAAAGGAATCAAGCTGCAAAGGATATATAAAATGGCTCTACATGGCTAGACATGAGACAAGCTTGGGCTAAATGGATGAAACTCAAAGTCATGGAAGCCGGCATAAGGCTCAATGAGGCAGGCAAAGCTCATGATAATGCAATTGCAACTTGATATAAGGGAGTCCTAAGGGAACAGGCTAGCAAAATATCAAGAGGAGTATGAGGCTCTTGTGAAATTTCATGGCGGTACTATACAACAGACTCCCACACCCTAAAGGACAAGCTATCAACATGGGAACCAAATACAAAGAAGGAGCTAACTAGGGTACCCATGTAAGGTCAAGCTCTACCATTCACATCATGCCACTTCTAAAACAGCAAGAAGGTTCCGTGACAGGATAGAATGGGTTCATGCCTAAGGTTATAATGAAATAGTCATAAGGTCATGCAAAAATAAAATGGAGGTGAAACCTATCCTATATGCCAGTTTAAAATATCATAACTGAAATCGGCACGAACGGGTCAAAACAACGGTCAAAACGACACTCAAAAAGGTCTCCTACATCATATATTAGTAAAAAAACGGTCCAAACTATAGAAAAGGGGGTAAAATTTTTCAAAAATTTGAAAAATTCTATAAATAGTAAAAAATTCAAAACATTATATAACATTTGAAATTTTTACCCAATTGAGCTCAAAACTTCAAACGCGAATTATGGGAGATCCAGCCTACGAAATTCGACACCATTTTTTCCAGGTAACTTCCCATGCCTTGCTCTTTCATTTTTATGCAAATTTTTCAATTTTCTATGGTCCAATTTGGTTTCTAGGCCACCCTAAAGTATGTGCCATGTCCCACACGAAAATCGGGGGGTTTTCCGCATATAGGGCTGGATATACGCGGAAAAGGGGCCCAAAGTCGCGTACATACGCGGCTATTTAGAAAACAGTCGCATCCAAGGTTGTTTAAGATATCTAATGACCCAAACTTGAATTAAATGTGTAGGATGGTTCTAGAATGGAGGGAACGAGAGCACGGGGATGTAGAAGAAGTAGTACGGGCTGATCTAATGGCTCAACAAGCTCTACGTGCATGCAGGCTCTACAAGTTTTGGTGTCTTGGTGGCTTAAGGGCCAAACCAAGACTGTTGCAGATGCTAGTAGACTACCGGGATCCTGACTCATAGTCATTCTGGATCGATGGGATGTCCCTCACCATAGAAGTGGAGGACATATACTTTATTACTAGATTGTCCCAAAGGAGGGAAGTAGTGAACCTAATTTCTCATGAGCCCGGAGGTGGCCTCACCATAGATGAGTACATAGCAGTGTACTGTTATCCAGAAACAAAGAAAGTCGGGAGTCAAATCCCAAATAACTCCATACATGTGCTAGTCCTAAAGGCCATACTACTAGCTCTCGGCAGGATAGCAAGGCTAGCCTCACTCCACCAGGCCTCGCGGCCCCTGATGTTCTATGCAGTGGAGTGCATGAGGCCCACAGTTTATGACTGGAGTACTACATTCTTGAGCAACATAAAGCAACAGCTCAGTGACTACAAGATGGGCAAGGTGCAAAACTTCAGTTTCAGCAGTATACTGCGCATGTTCTTCTTTGAGTGTATTCTGGGATTGAGCCCTAGAGTTGACGTTCCTCTTCACGGGGTTCAAGATCTGGCCCAATGGCGTTGGGAAGATGCAATGTGTAGACTGGTTGGAGGTAGGGTATCCAACCCCTATCCAACTGATTTCTTTCCATGGTGGTGGTGACAGATAGTTTCCATCGATGATTACCCCTATGCAGGGATAGATTTTTGGGGAGACCCTGACATGCCACTACCACCAGGATCAGCATACGGTGACATTGGTAACGAATCCCAACCCTCTTTTTTTTAAATTTTTGAGTTATTTAATTTTTTTTTTGTTTTTTGATATATGGAATCAAAAGACATGTTTTTGGGTGACAACACATAGTGACATCCTATCATATGCATGCAGATGTAGGACCACGACGACCTGAAGGCTTCCCTCATCATAGACCAAATGGGAAGAGGAGATGACATTACGGGTGTGGATGCGGAGCGGATGCTCCAAAGCATTCATACCAACTTTGTGCGGCTGACACACAGGGTACCCATGGCACAAGTCAAGGAATTTCCTAATGCCATGCAGCGTGAGGTGGTGGGTGTACCATGAGCATGGGTGTGGTTATTTCGACGGATAGCTAGAGCTGTGGTGACATTCCATGAGCACAACCCCCCTCCTCCTCCCTAGGATTAGATACTTGGGAGTGATACATTTTGTACTACCGTGTATTTATATTTTGGTGGCTTGGAAGCCCCATTTTTGTATTATGACACTTATGTATTATCACATTTTGGATGTTTATGAAAAATTTTTATGATGATCGATTTATTTATTTACATGTGTAAAAATGTATGTTTGTGATGAGCTTATTGTCTGTGAAACAAATGCCAATCTAACACATAGTTAGCATATGAGTCAGCAACTTTATTATTAAGTCTTGGAACATGTATGTATGTTATATTTTCAAATTGTCGTTCTAACAATCTCACATGTAAGAATATTCGTAATAATGTGGAATCCCTAACATGGTACAAACCATTAAGTTGTGACAATACAAACTCTGAATCAAGATGTACATCAAGAGAGAGAACAACATGTGAAATTGCATCCCGTAGAAGCTCAATGACGGAACTATACTCAGCAAAATTATTTGAAGAGGGTCGTAAACATATGCCTCCTGAAGACAATACTTGACCCGTAGGAGTATAAATCACCCAAGCAGCAGAGGCTAAGTGTTGAGTGTGATGGTTCACACCATCAGCGAATCCTATGAAAATGGAAGATTCCATTGACATTTGCCATAAGAAACAAAAGCTAATCAACAAACCCGATCACCATAAGAAAACATAACTATGCAAAATACTGTACAATAATATACAATAGTCAGCCCTTGCTGAAAATCATGCATAGTACTTTTTAAGATAGAGCCCACTTCTAGGCTCCGCCAAGGCCGTCCCCTCATAATATACTAGCTCATAAGCACCCTTCTCTAACACATGTTTAATATTGTAAGGACCATGCCACATGGGGTTGAATTTTCCTTCCCCTAAGGGTTCTTTAGCTTGATCCCTCAAAAGGACCAAATCTCCTTCACTAAACTTCCTTGGATGGACAGATTTATCATACTTGACCTTAACGTGATGCTAATTCACTTCTAGAGCCACCAAAGCATCTCAGCGTTGCTCATCAAGTTGCTCTAGGTGGACCAAACGCTCCTCCAATGGAGAAGTGTCTGGTAAGAGTTCTATGGCTAGCTTCAAATAAGGGATCTCGCACCCAACCGGCAATACTGACTCCACTACATGTACAAGATGATATGGAGAAAAACCCATGGTAGTCTTAACAGTGGTCCTATAAGCCCACAAAGCAGGATATAAAATGATATGCCAATTGGTCTTGCTTTGTGCGATGGTTCATTGGAGAATGGAATTGAGTGATTTGTTCACTGCTTCAACCTGTCCATTTTCTTGAGGGTAATAAGAAGAGGAATGGTCATGTTTATACCCTAACTTTGAGGCCAACTCTTCCATCATCCGATTCTGAAAGTGCCTACCATGGTTAGTGACAAGCTCTTTCGAAATACTGAACTGAGTAATAATCTGGTTGAATACGAAGTGTGCAATTGTCTCACCGTCAAATTTAACAGTAGGCATAGCCTTAGCCCATTTCATGAAGTAGTCAACATCCACTATAATATGATGATACCCCCCAGCTGAAGCTGGGTTGCAATCCATGAAATCAAGCCCCCACTTATTGCAAGGACTGGCGATGATAATGGGATGTAACGGGGCAGGACGTGAGCGCATATTACATGCAAACACATGGAAAGGGTGGCACTTCTTGACTGCATTGACATAATATTTAAAGATCGATGGCCAGAAATAACCCGCTCTCAAGATTTTTTGGGCTGTAGAAATCCCAGATAAATGACCACCACACGCCCCTCCCTAAAAATAATTCAACACAAGTTCAGCCTCCTCATGAGTTAAACAACGACGTAAAATGGAATCTTCCCCATGGCGGTACAATGTGTTATCCACTATGAGGTAATTCTTGGATACGTGATGTAACCGTCGTCGTTCATCCCGTGAAAGGTGAGTAGGGACCTTCAATGTTTGTAAATATATGATAATATCCCCATACCATGGATCCAAAGCTGAGATCAAGAAGATGTGCTCATAGAAAAACATATCTTCACAAACTTCCTCTTCCTCCTCGCTTGGGAAATCAGATAAAAGCTCCGCAAAAATCAACGATTTCTTCGATTTTGCTGAAACAAACTCGAGATTGAATTCTTGCAAGATGACAATCCATTTATTATACTTTCCCCCTATCATCCTTCTAGTGAGGACGAACTGAAATGGATTGACATGGGCTACAACCAAGGTCTGGCAAAGGAGAATATAGTGTCTCAATCTTTGAACTGCATGAACGGTAGCTAAGGCAAGCTTCTCAACATGGGAATAACAGATCTCTGCATCTATAAGGTTGCGGCTCAGATAATATATGACATGCTCTAGGAGCTCCTCATCCTCTTGAACCAAAACCATACCAATCGTCTCCATAGACATGACCACATAAAGTAGAAAGTCATGGCTATAGTCGGGTGGAATATCAACCAGGGCCGATGCTAACGCTTGCTTAAGTGCATCAAAGGATTCTTGGGCTCGCTCATCCCATCAAAAGGTAGTGTCCTTCTTCAAAAGACACATAAAGCCTCTAGTCAAATTGGAAAATTTAACGCCAAATCTCCGTAACAAGTTTTCCATGCCTTGCAAACATTGAAGATGTCTAATGTTTCTCAGGGAAGACAATTGAAGTATTGACTCAAACTTTGAAGGGTCGACTCTTATACCCTCCTTGGAAACAATGAACCCTAATAAGCGACCAGACTTCATGCAAAAGATGCACTTATGAGGATTTAACCTGACCAAGTAATGGTGGAACCTTTCGAACAGTAATCTTAAATGGTAGGAATGACGCATCCTCTGACAAGAATGAGAAATTAGGTCATCCAAAAAGACTTCAATAATCGATTTGAGATCATGGAAGATCAAGGTCATAGCCCATTGAAAATTGGCTCCGGTGTTCTTAAGGCCAAAAGGCATCTTCCGATATGCAAAGTTTTTCCAAGGACAAATAAAGGCCATTTTATTTTGGTCCTCAAGTTTAATCTGTATCTGATTATATCCGAAAAATTCATCCATAAAGGAAAATACCTCGCTTCCCACACACTCATCCAAAATTTGATCAATAAATGCTGTGGGGAAATTGTCCTTAGGACAGGCATGATTCAAGTCATGGAAATCAATGCATATGCGGATCGTTCCCTGCTTCTTATCAACCAGAGTGGGGTTTGAGACCCACTAAATCAAGGGAACGGGATAGATAAAACCGTCATTCAACAGTTTTTTTATCTCATCCTTAATCGCAGGTGCTTTCCTAGGATTCACCACACGCAAGCGTTGTCGAACAGGCTTAGCATTGGGATAAGTTTTAATCTCATGTTCAATAATGCAAGGGTCGATACCTGGCATTTGTTCATATGACCAAGAAAATACATCATGAAATTATTTGAACAGCTTGGTATACTCTTGAATCTCAGCATGGGAACATTTTTCCCCAATATAGACATTCTCAATCTTGCCAGGATCGCGAGAGATATTGATAGGAATGGTAGGAGATATATTTTCCATGTTTCCATCATCCATTGGACCAGGAGATCTCAATGGAACCATAGGACTACCAATTCTCTCACTAAGAACCTCCCTAAAGTCCTCACGCTCCAAACGGTCAAGCTTGGGAAGAAATTAAGATCTATGATGCAACTCTTCCCAAGGTGGCTCAACCCCAGACATGCCCTCAATAATATCTTAATCGAAAGGAAAAACACTATCAAGGTAGTCATGTGCGTGAGAATATTGAACTACCCATGCAAGAAGCACATATGGGTCCTCCTCCTCCATCCGTGACGAGGAAGGACTAGGATCTGTAACACATTCAAGATTAGCTTGATAAGCTATCATAGTCGCAGGCAATGGCACTTCTGTTTCGATGGGCTAACTCGAAGGACTCGGTGTAGGAAGAATCCAAGGATATTCCATATGGTTTGTGTGAAAAGACACTGAAGTCACTGATGACGAAGCCTCACCGAAACTAGACCCTATCATAAGGACAGGTGCAAGACAACTAAAGCTTCCCATAAGGGATGGATACATGCCAACACCCACACTCCCAGTTAGCAGCTGAGAGTGTTCTACAATCGGGATGGAAGCTCCCGAAGATGCGGTAACTGGCGGATTCTTAAATGATGTTTGATCAATCATAAATATCCTCCCATTAAATGGAAAGCATACAACTCAAAATAGAGAAGAAGCTATGGCTTGCATATTGTACATCCAATTCCTACCCAGCAACAAATTGTAGTCAAGGGGCGCATCAACCACCTCAACGTCTATCGCAACGGTCTTCCCTCCCAAATGAACCTTAAGAGAAGGAAGAATTGCATGCGGTCAAAATGATATTCCATCAAAAGCAGTCAACATGGTACCAGATTTAGACAACTTGGGGGAACCCAAACCCTTCCGACACGCCAAAGACATCATGGAAGCAGTAGCACCTTCGTCAACCACAGTGCGTTTGACGGTCATGTTAAGACATTCTACATGAATCAAGAGATACATAGTATGGCAAGTGAGGCTGTAGTCCCGCGGTTTCAAATTTGATCATGGAGGAAGAATTATCATCATTTACACCAAGGGTAGAAAGAAAATCTGTCCTTTGTGAAGGACAACTCTGAAGTACTTCTAGTGTAGACATCGCACAAGGAGTGTGGACCAAATCCTCGACAACAGAATAGTTTTGGGTGGCTCAGGAATTAGGATTGTGTCTCGAATGCTTAAGGACTCCCTTAGGAATATGAGGTGAAACTTTAGGTTTATCCACATGTTTTTAAATACACAAAGGACTCCCTAGTGGATCAAGTTCCTTTCCAAGGTCTAGTTGTGGCAAACCATAGTCCTTCGCATGAGTCACAAACTTAGTAGCACGAACCATGTTGATACAACCATGACCACTAGCCTCCAGTGGATCTTGATCACCACCAAAATGATCATGGGTCCTCGATTTCATGTTTTGATTATGAGGTAAAGGGTTGGTCAGCACAGATGGGCCCTGCGCTATGAATCTCGAGGCTTCATCTATCTAAGGGCACAAGTGAGTGAGGTGGTCCTCCTTACATAATTTGCAAGGAAAATTAACCTTACGTTTAGACTGCTTGTGCCCCCCAGCATTTCGGGTGTTCTTGTCATTAGAATTAGTATTTTCATTCCTATTCCCACCCTTACAATTTTTCTTACCCTTCTTCTTATTCCTTTTGGGTTGCTGGTTACCTTTCAGGTCCGACGATTGCACCGAAAGCACACTCGCCATTTGGGTGGGTTGAGACAAAGTTGTGGCTTGTCCTGAGGCAGATTGGTTGATAGACAATTGACTTACCTATTGCACAACCAAATCCATAGGTTTGGCACTCGTACAACCAACAATTCCATCAACATGTGGTCCAGGTTTGACCTTAGGGTTGAAACTAGAATGCAGAGCATTAGGAATGATCTCATATAACAAACCGGATTGAGCATAAATCAAGTCCAATTCCTGCACCCTAAAAATGGCTTGTTCCTCATTCTGAACTCCAGATGTAGAAACATCCTTCGCTATATAAGGTAGTAATGATTTGAGGAACCACTCGAGGAGAAACTCCGACGGTATGAAGGCTTTAATCAATCTCTTCCATCTACACCACTCTTGGATATGGTTCAAGATATGCATGGCTTTGTCTTGGGGAAATGTCGACAAGATTTTCGTACCAACATCGTAGCGCACTAGTATCTTGAAGTGGTTGAGAAAATTCATAGCTAGGTCATCGAATAAAGCTAATGCCCCCCTAGGTAACTCTATGTACCATTTCGCAGCAGGCGCTGTAAGGGTGCATTGAAATAGCCTTAAACGGATCGAATATTCATGTAAGGTATTAGAAGACCACCATAGGTGAAATGTGGTAACATGTTCACTTGGATATTCTCCTGGTTTTCCCTTGAATTTGGGGATGTCCGAGAGAAGCTTATTAGGGATAACCAGCCAGGCCGGGTCATGAGATACAAGATCGTTCATTAGTCTCGACAAGTCAGGAAGATTTAGCATTGTGAGGAAAGGGAGCCTAGGTTGAGTAGGTCAATGCCACACTCCCTGATAATTTTGGTTCACATAATGCTGATTACCGTAACCACCATGGCCTTGGCCATAGTTCCCTCCTCATGTTTTACCCATGTAGGGTGGCATGGAAGCACCATAATGTGGTGTACCTTGACTATGTGGGGCTGCAAAGCCATAATTCGGAGAGTAAGTGGGTTGTTGATACCCATACCCATAAGTTGAATAACTATGTCCATGCTGTGATCCATAATAAGGTCCATAAGAAATCCCGTGAGATGTCCCATGAGAAAACCCATAAGTAGGAATAGACATTTCAGAAGTAGTAACATGAACTCTAGAAGTAGGAATACGACCTCTCCAAACAACAGGAGGTACTTGAATCTGAGAAACAACTACGCAAGTAGCGGTAGTACGAACATCACTCGTAGCAACATTCCAGCCCGAAGGACCACATGAATGAGGGGGAGGAATATCATTCGAAGAACTAGCAATAGAGGATGAATGGACATGTGAAACTATGTACATGGTATTCCCTATAGTCACTCCTCTTGGTTCTGGTATCCCAATAGGACTACTAACACCAGGTCTAGGATGAACATGTGATGTAGCTTCCACCACCGGGATGGAAAGTGCAATGTGACTCTCGCTTCCAAACCTCTCCACATGGTAAGGAATAGGAGTGCCCCCAGGCGTAGTGTTAGGCTCAAACTCTGACTCAGCATGAAATGTCAGATCATGTGCGAGGATACTAGACATGCCATAACTAACATAATTAGTGCTCGCGGGTTCATGATGAGTCTCGTCGCCAAGCATCCAATATCGTTGACCTGTGTGTGAGGGATCATACCTAGAGTGAGCAAGTATATCATGTGAAGGATCAAACCCGAAATGTGTAGGTATATCAAGTGAAGGGTCATATGTAGGAGTAGGCTCTTCTTCCTCCACCTCGTGAAGTGAAGAAGGCAGCTCAGGAATTTCATCTTCATGATCTCCCATCGTGTGTGAATCAATGTGTGAAGTAGTCCACCTGGACCATCTGTTTCTCTCTCCTAAAGGAGGAAGAAATGTAGAACGTGGGAGTCCTACTAAACAACGAGAACGGCGAGGAACCGTACCTGAATCCACAATGACTCAAAAAATGAAAAATATTCTCTAATTATGCAAACCTTAAGAAAGCTAACATGCACATAGCATACACCAATAAAATCTAAAGCCAAACACAAGTAATCAAGGGTAGGATAAGTGAGCTCCCGAATGAAGAAAGTATGTCTCACCTAGGAGAGGCTTGAGATTCCCATACACAACAAGCAGAGGTTCATAACCAATTATTGTGGCCCTCAGCTTCAACGCATAAAGCGACTATGCTGCCTGACCCCAACCTGGCCGGGACAGCTGCAGGATAACCCTTGCAAAGCACCCCCTCGATAACATAGGTAAGGCAACTAAGGTCACCTCAATATAATCAATGCTCAAGTGGACAGTTGTAGGAAGGATTGACCATATGGGTAGGGTAGCAAAGCCTGAAACTCTCAAAAGAGCCCCTAGATACGAATACAATCCTGGAAATATCTCTGATGCTACTCAGTTATGACTAGGGGTCATCCCAATCAATAACCGCTCACACTACCTCGTGCTTAACTCCCTTGTACGAGGAGGATCCTGAGAAACACTAATTATACCAAGGAATTTTGCACTCTCACCTGGACAGACACATACATGTTGTTGTTTAGTGGTCTTGGAGAATTTACTCACAATGAACTATTTCAAGACCCTAACACCTAATCTTGTTGGTGTACCTTATCAAAGAAAATAGTGTAATCCATTTTAATGAAGCGTTGATTTTATTTGGCTTTATTACTCAAAAGAGGTAGATGGTCGTGCAACCAATGGTGTTATGACGCAACATGAAGCAAATGCACACCTAACAATCAATGAAAATGCATTGTGTCAAATGAAAAACAGGGCATGATACTAAGTGAAATGCAAAAAATTTCTTTAAATGACGAATGCAATCATTCCTATATGAAAGTCTGACTAATACTTCTCTAAGCAAACCTAGTGCAAGTACCATGCAAAATGCAAAATGCAATGCATAATAATGCAAAGAAGCAAATATTTTTGGATTTTTTGAATAAAAATGTAATAATAAAGCAAAAGAATGACTCCACCACCCCCTGACTCTGCAAGCACAATCAAACAGCACTCACGCAGAGTACTAAGGTAAAAGAGACCTAATGCACTAATCCCAAAACAAAAAATTGAAAATCCAATGACAAGAACATTCTTTAAAAAAAAAATTGCCCTAAAAAAGGTGTCTCTAGTCAGAAACAGAGGTGTATACAGACTCTAGAAGTATCAAAGGAGACACAACAATCATCAAAATTCACCCAGCAATAATCAATCTTCCTCTAAAAGGAAAAAATAAGGGCATACACGACTGTTCGCAAATAACCCGCGTATGTATACGGCTATAGCATTCAAAACTGTGTGCTTACACAACTGTGAGTTAAAAACTCACGTACATGAAGAGAAATGTATAAAAATGAAGGCAAAGAGAGAAGCTGAGATAAACTTCACACCAATCAGACACTACCAGGAAAACATGCCCCCAGACCCGCCACAAAACAGAGAAATAAGAGCAATTCAAGAACATTGAATGCCGATAGAAACACCCAAAGGACAACTACTAGGAACTCCCCAGTGGAGTCACCAATTCTGTTACGGAGAGAAATTCCTATGGCTTGGGTTACCACAACAGACAACTTGACTCCAGAAATCAATCCTTTCCAATATGTGAGAGAAACCAAATATCTAACACTAAAGGATCTCGATTCGTACCTTATTTCGGATGGTTGATGTAGATCCATGTTAAGCTTTCCAACTCCAGCTTGTATTGATAAATTGCTTCCTCAACAATCAGCAAACAAGACAAGCATGCTATATATATGTGTGTGTGTGTGTGTGTGTGTGTTAGACCTACTCTAGCATATATAATCAATAACATATAAGCATTTGAAATCATCCATGGATAAAATACTCATTGAAATACACATTATTGGACAGGAAAAGATATTTCTATTAATATAAAAATAGAGATTACAAGAGTGACAACCTCTGTCGGCATGTCTGCGAATCGAAGAAACTGAGTCCCCCACTTGGGCCTCCACCACTTCAATCCTCCATTTCTCGATAGCAAGCTCACAAGCAAAAGGCAAGCTTGGGAAGAACACAAAATTCCTCCAAGGAACAAAGGGATGCAGACTCAAGTACACGCTCCGGCAACAATGGACTATAGTTTCTTTGCTCTCAATTCCTCATGCCTTCAATGTATCCAAGGGGTTCCTTATATAGCTCTTCAATGGGGTAATGAAGGGTCAAATCCGAGTGATCTCAAGGCATATGGAAGGCCAGGAGACAAGTGAGTCGGATCCACATCAAGGAAAACTCCAAAAGAATTTGACCTTTTGCACACACCCTGATGTACACGGTTTTAGGGGTCAAATCTGCATATATACGCGAAAAAGGGATTAAAAGTCGTGTATGAAAATTTTAGCATGTTTTTAGAGATGATATTGGAAACATCAAAGGTACAAAAATGGTCCATGGGGTCTAAAGAGTCTGTAGAGGGACAGGGAAGTCCATAAAAGTGTGATTCACCATGTGTGGTAAAATCAGCTATAACAGTGGGCAAACTTTATGAAAGATCTCACCATGGGTTTTCGTTAAGCTCTTTTCCAGCCTTGTCATCAAGAAAAAATCACTGACAAAACTTGGTCTCGTTCATGCTTGTAAAAGTATCTGAATGACCATCTAGTCAGTACAGGTTTAACCTTTTTCAGCCTGATTGGAATACCAATGGTAAAAAAGTATCTCATCCTCTAAAGGATGGGCGAGCTCTCATGTGCATACTTTTAACCTTTTTCGGGCATAGGAGACTATCAATGAAAAAGAGCCCCCATTGGAGTCTTCTTTGTTCTTTCAGACTCTCTAAAATTGAAAGCACAAACAAGCATTTACTTTCTTGGGCTTGCCAAAAATCCACGAGATCATACCACAACGGTGCCTCTAGACACCACCCCACATATAACAGTTCGGCAGCATTTGCACTTTGGGTTATCTTTGTTCAAAGTACTCTGCGATGTGTCTTCCTTGGATTCCTTCAATACCAAAAGTGTCTACCTCCCCCAAGTGTTTCCCATCTACAGTTACATTCCCGATATTACAGCTACGATCCATTTCCCATGAGTTAGTTTCATTTGCTTCCTGGTCCGCCCTGCCGTCATACTCTGAACAAAGGAAGTTTGAGTCCACTATACTCCCTCATCCCCTGTTCCACCACCTCTCCTCCCCTATTCAGTGGACCAATCCTCAAATTTCTTCACATCTTTCGGGTATCTCCCTTAACCTCATTAACCTCATTATGAGGGTTTCATTAACCTCATTGTTGAGTTCCTTGGACCACTTGAGAGGAGTCCTTAGTGCCTCTCGGGCACGGGGGCTTCACTTGTTGACCAATATCCTATCAAGTTAGTTCATATTATGGGTTTTAAAATTATTAAAAATTGAACCAATATATTGCAGGTATTGGGGGGGATGAGGGGTTAAAGGTGGGGGTGGGTAGGGTGGTTTATAAGGATTGAGGTATAAAAAGGGGTGGGGAGGAGGTTTTAAGTATTGGGAGCGAGTTTCAAAAAAAATAGTTTGGGTCAATATCTATGGAAATTAATGGTATTCTTTAATATCCCATGGTCGCACATGCTATGTGAGATGTTCACTAAGTGAATTCCCCGTGCTCTTGGGATGGTTGTTTCTCATATGCTCAACTCCAGCTACATCATCGCACCGTTGAGATTCATACAGGGTATCGGTCCACATAGTATCTGGTCAAAGACTAGAGATATCACCTGACTCTATCACAATGATGAGTCTATTTGAGGGACCCCAACAGGTTCATGTCCCTTGTGTTTTCTGAGTTGCGTTGGAGATAGTGTTCAGAAGCCCCAATAGTGCTTCTATATATATTCATGATTAAAGAAGCATATTTGTACCATAGAGACTTTTACTCTCTGTCATTGGTTCCCTACAACTATGTATCGTTCTAGATCCAGCAGGCCATCAGTCATGAAGATATAGAAATCCATGAGAATTCCATGGGTCTAGTGTAGCAGTTCTTCAGATCAGTATTGTATTTTGCCTCTTCTTGAGGCAACCACTATGTATCATCAGTTGTACATGATCGGCTCTTGCATAATAGAGCTTAGATCACATTATTCTTTTGACATCGTTATGAGCATGGGGATTCCCACCTCGTCCATATAGATTTCATGCATTATTTGTATCTCACCCATTGTTGGGAACCATATTAATACAAAAACCAAAAGCTACCATGCCCCAGCCCATGAAGCACCACATCTCCCAGAAAATCCTATGATGTCCCTTGGCCATACGATGAGCTCCTTCCCTCACACATCAGGGGGCAATTTGTTAAACCAAAAAATATCTCAATGAGCTCTACATGACCTACACCACCCAAATACATCTATGTACGACCCTCATTTGAGCCCCACACCCCTGCAAAGGCTCAAAAATATGAAAAAGGGCTTAAAAACCCCTAAAAAGATCCAAAATAGCTCTCATAGGAGCTAAAACCTCCAAAAAGGGGCTAAAACCCCTCGAAGGAGATTAAAACCCCCAAAGGAGCTAAGAATTGGGCGAAAGGGGCTTGAAGCCCAAAAAAGGGGCTAAATCCCTAACCAAGGGCTTAAAACCCTAAATCTCTAGAAAAAACTATAAATACAGGGGTGGGGGTCACTCTCAAAACACTCCTTCTCTCTCTATCGTTATGTTTCCCATGTGAGTGCTTTGAAAACCTCTTCCTCTCAATTCATTCACCCTCTCTCTCCTCTATTGCTCCACAATCCAACATTCCATCCCATTGAGAGAGGTACTTCCAAAGCTAGGGCATGGTGGCCCATTTCCACCAATATTGAAGGTATAATTATGTTTTGTTTCATGTTCATGCTAGTTTTTTGACTTATTTTGTTTGCAGGTTTATTTCCTTATAGTTTTCTACAGGTTATCCTCTAGTTTCTTGCAGCCATTTCTTCTTTCTCTAATAGTTTCCTACAGGGTTTCATGGCTCAAAGCTAACAGTTCTTTGCAGGTCTCTTCCAACCAATAGGAACCCTACCCTTTCGTCCTATAAATGGAAGGTAGTTGTCCATGCCTGTAGATAGGGTGAAATCCCTACTACAATCATCCTCATTGTCATCATCATCATCATCACCATTATTATTATCATCATCATTGTTGTCATCATCATCCTCATATCCATCATCAAGGCTCACCATCCCCATCCTCTTTATCATCATCATCATCTTCTACTGTTGATGTATTTGTAACTTCAGAATGTATTCACTTGTATATTTTATATATTGTATTTCTTTGTACCCCTATGTTCCTATCGGGAGAATCATTAATGTAATCAAGTCATGTAAAGTCATAGAGGTAATAGTCCCCACAGTTGAGGGGTACTAGGGTTATTAAAATCTCCTAGAGAAGTCGACCCTGGTGAGTAATTATCAAGTGGAAAACTAGTATAAATAGAGAGTGAGACTCTCTATTTGAAACACACACTCACTCAACTCTAGCGCATGAGTGAGAGAAGAGGAGCTCGCACAAGTGAGAGAGAGAACAACTGTTGAAGATCATCTTTCTGTATTTGGGTTTTACTTTTTCCATTGGTGCTCATTCTATCTCTAAGGAAGTTCTGTGGTTTGTGTCTCTTGTCTCTTGTGATTATTGTTGTGCATGTTATTCTCTCAGATAAGATCCTAAGATCATATCGACTTAATGATAAAAATATAACATGGTATCAGAGTTAACCTGAGAAGAAGACATTGTACAGCTACAGAAGCTAGGGCTTCTTAATTTTTGGGTCTCCCTCCATAGATCATCAACAAAAAGAGGCTAGGATAACTCTCCATTGAAGGGCGCATCTTTCAGTTGAAGCATAATTTGATTCTAAGCATTTTCAGTTTTGACTTGCCACTGCTACAGAAAATTAGGGCTTTTCACAGAAGAGGAATTTTTGAGTGAGCCTGGCGTAGGACTGCTCTCCTCCTCAAAATCAAAATTTAGAGCCCAAGATCGAAACTTTTGGTTGGGTAAAACTCCGGGAAAGTCAAACCACAATTTGACCCCAAACTAGAAAACCCTAAAATACTAAAACTAGTCATTTGGGTGCATTCGCTATATCTAGAGACTGGAGAAGGCTCAGGAGCCGAAAATTTTACATACCGAAGATAAATTTTTGATTTACCCTGTGTAAATTTTTAGCCTCTAGTATTCACTATATTCTGGGAGATATGATTTCTCCAAATCAGGGTTACAGCCTCTCCCAGTATTCATCCCTAAACTGGACACCTAGGGAAAATTGCTATATCTAGGCCCATGAAGGTCCAAATGAAATTTATCAAGATATTTCAGATATGGCACGGACTGTACTTTTTGTGGTAAAATTTTTAGAACCCAAAGGTGAAACAGTGACACGTGGAAGTATGTACAAGTTCGCTATGCTGAACAGTCCTAAAATAAGTCACCTTGGGAAACATCTCATAAGTCCCAATTGGTGAAACCAATTCTACTCAAAACTATGGTGTTGGAAAGAAGACATATGAGGCTACCTCAGTGTGAAGTTTAAGACATGGAGGAGCCATTTTTCAGATATATTGCATAAACAATATCAGGAAATTCTGTAGATGAAATTGAAGAAAACTATTTTGCAGTTTTGATCACAGTTTTGGGAAGATGAGTATGCTTCTCAACTCACCATCAAGAAGCACATATTTCTATCCAATCAGATCGAAAATATTATATGTTTTGAAAATCATGGTTTCTCTAACAAACCCCAGAACAGCCAGATCTGAAACCAGGAAGGACACCTCTAATCGATAAGATCTAATCTTTTGCTATTTACATTTGAGGTTCTCATTTCAAAATGACCTATCACACTAGCTTGATGACAAGCTTGGTGAAGCTGAAAAATTATGAGCATGGAAGAATAGGATTTCACTATTTCTTGAAGAAAATGAATTGGACACCTACATAAGCGGAGAGGTTCCAATTCCAGAGGGAGATGAGGATAAGGTCTTACACAAGAAGAAATTGGTCAAGGCGAAGAGGATTATTGATGATTCTATTAAGGATCACCTTATACCACGGGTGTCTTTCCTAAAGACACCTAAAAAGATGTTTAATTCCTTAACAAAGCTATTTGAATGGAATAACATAAATCGGAAGATGACTTTGAGAAACCAGTTGAAGAATGTAAAGATCTAGTATGCAGAGACCATACAGTCATACTTTACAAGGATCTCTCAAATCAAAGAAAAACTTGAAGCAATGGATGAATAAGTAGAGAATCCATAAATTGTGATAACCACCTTGAATGGCCTCTCAGGATCATGGGATTCATTCATTCAAGGAATGTGTA
Source organism: Pseudotsuga menziesii (assembly GCA_001517045.1). Taxonomy (NCBI): domain Eukaryota; kingdom Viridiplantae; phylum Streptophyta; class Pinopsida; order Pinales; family Pinaceae; genus Pseudotsuga; species Pseudotsuga menziesii. Next base: position 5,319 of record LPNX010895874.1, on the reverse strand, counting down.
CTAGAAGGAAGTGATTACCTTTAGCAAACTCTGGAAATAGTGCACACAAGAATAAGATCGACTCATAATAAGAGAAGAGAATATGGGAGCAACTAAAGATCAAGCACTCACAATTCAAAGAATATCCCTCAAGCGATGAGGAATATGAAGAAATCAATTATTGAAGAACCTCTTATCCATCTTAGCATTTGGATAAGAAATGTTGTTTTTATGAATGAAGAAGATGATGAAGCTGAAAGGAGTCTACCCATGAAACAAATAATGATAAGTGTACAATTGTCATTTCATGATATTGTTTGGTTATGCATTTGTTTATATTCAGTTGATGTGTTATGCATGATAGAATGTTTGCATTAATGACGGTATACTACTAATATGTATGTGATGGGTAAGTAGCTCATGGTGTTATACAACTCTCTATTACTACTTATCTATAATGAAACCTCTTTGCTGACATATTATATTAGTGCACAATCTCAACGATTTCATGGTAGAGATGGAAGGCATCTAGAAAGTTTCCATGAGATATGGATGAATGGTGTATTGGCTAAAATAGTTGCATGATTATATGTTTACGCATAAGAATTTTCCATTATAAATATGCATTATGAAATGTTTCTAACCATAAAACTGGTGCATTTGATTTGTAGGAAATATCATGCACAATTGCTTATAAGAAAAGAAGGATGAGACGTGTTCTGAAGAACAAGTGACGACAGTTCAAGATTCACTCTAATAATCCAAAATGAACAATGATGACTAGAATTCGATGTAAAAGACCTAGATGGAAGTCTATATTATCTTCCATATGGATCTGCAAGATCCAGCATGTAGTAGACGACAACATTGTGGGATACAAGGCAAGATTCGTAGCATGAGACCTCTCACAAAAATAAGGCATAGACTACAAAGAGACATTTGAAGCCACTAGAAGTTAAGACACCTGACAATCAAACTCATGTGTGCAAATTAAACAAGGCCTTATACGAGCTCATAAGACACCCATGGGACAACTCATACATGAGGAGATTTAAGATCACCTAGAGTGATGAAGATCTTAACCTTTGCTACAAGGTTGAAGATGAAATCCTATAGAGGATT